>ML795027.1:101599-113769 GCA_009831015.1 Picea engelmannii | reverse complement strand
TTAGTTTCTCAAAGTCTTCTAATTGTTTCTTCAAGATTACAAATGTATTTTCACAACTACCCAATTCACTTCTTAGTTTTCTTTGTGTGTCTTTGAGCTTGCTATTTTCAATCTCAACATGCTTCAATTTTTTAAGATTCTCACCTTCTTGTTGAATAATTTTTTCTTCATGATTTTCTTCTTCTTCATTGGAATTTTCTTCTTTAGTTTCATTTCTTTCAATCCTTGGATGAGGACATTCAAATTCAACATGACCTACTCATTCAAAATTAAAGCAAAAGAACCGACCTCTATTTTCTTCTTTGAAATCTGAGATGTTGTAATTTGCTTCAACTTCTTCTTCTTCTTCTTCTTCTTCTTCATATTCCCTTACATAAAGGTCTTGTATCTTGTCCCAAATCTCTTTTGATGATGCACATGATCCCACCTTGGATTTCACTGAATTTGTCAATCCATCCATGATGGTATCTATTGCCAATTTGTTGTTCCTTTTTGCTTCCTTCTGAGCTGCAGTCTTTGGTTTCTTCAAAGCATTGTATCCTGAAGCAACTGAGAACCAAAAATATGCCCCAAGAGATTTCAAGTAAGTTTCCATTCTATTACTCCAGTATTCAAAATTACTTCCATCAAATGGTGGAATCCCATTTGGAATTTTGTATTCCATTTCTTCTTAGGATCTTCCTTCCAGTGGTTAAACTGTACTGAAGGTAACCTGCTCTGATACCAATTGTTGATACTGAGAGGGGGGTGAATCAGTATCAAGTACAATTTAAAACATTTTTCAACTTATACTTAAACCATTCCACTATATCCAATGAGCAATGAACAATAGTATAAGAGTTACACCAATACACCACAAGACACCATGCATAATATATGAGAAATAATCAATAGTTATTGTTCAAGGGAAGTAATGACTTCCAAAGGTAGCTACAACTTCCAAATGTAAAGGGAGGGATAAACCTCCAAGAGGAAGATACTGTTGGCAATGGAAGTCACCCCTGGATTGCAGCAGGAGCAGAGCCCGATGCCCATCAGTTTATGTCACGATTTGTTTTAATGGGGTGATAGAATGGAGGATAACTCAAAATGATGTGGTTCTAACTCCGAAACTAGGCCAGGCATGCATAGGTAGGTGAGGTCTTGGACATACTTCAGACAGTGAGTTGTAGTAAGGGTGAGTAGGGGGAAGACTTATATCAGAGAGATGCAAAGGTCTGTTGTCAACATCAAGTTTCTAGCAGGCTATAGGAGAATGCATTTAAACGCGAGATCGTCTTACATTCAAATGCAAAAAACTAGGGAATACAATAGTGTCACAATAAAACCTTTATCATAACACAATTGCAATAATTCATGTGAATCGGTCAATCATGAACTCCCTCAGTATGAGATGAAAACTAGATGAAATAGGGAAACTGTCTTTCATAAAACAAGAAATCTTACATACAGATGCATAACCAGAGAACTAGAACGTCTGTTAAAATATTACAATCGAGAGCCTCGGTCTACCATCGATACCTTCAAAAATGAAAAAACTGAGTACATATACTTGGGCCGATTTGCCCAACAGAGGTGCGCTCGCCTTTCAAGGCATAATGTCTCTTCAATCAATATTCGAGCAGAAGTCCTTAGTTAGATGTCTCCTTAACTTCGCATGGCCTTTGCAGGGAAGGAGTAGCTGAATTAGTAAATGCCGAGTTAGCGTGTACAGACCTCCTCCGGCTAGTCGAGAACTCGTCATGGATTCTCTGGAAAAATGGGTACACAGGACCCTCTCGAGCAGTCCGCTTTCCAGACCATCCATTCCTCGCATTTAATGAATGAGGAGAGGTTTCAACCACCCCTTCTCGCCTTCATTTACTCCAAGCGAAAACCAGGGCCGAGGTCGGATCAAATGGCACTTGGAGATCGCGGTAATTCCTTCTATGAACATACATGATGACTTCAGCCCTTCCTGAGAAGCTCTTTTCTTTCCCAATTGACCATGGGCTGTGACCAAGTGCTTATCCCCAAGGCGCCCTCGGCGTTCACGGATGGGAAGGAGCTAATCCTGGCTTCTTGAAATCGCGATGAGTGAAACACCGAGGTGGCTTAATTTTGCGCCACGCGCCCCTCTAGATCTGACGATCCTGAATGCACTTCGGTGATGTTGTGGGTCCCGGTCCTGAACACTCCCGGCACCTCGCGCATCGAGAATAAAATGATGCTGGACCTCGCTTATCATAACTATGATGGGCGAAATTCCGAGACGACTCAATTGGGCGCCACACGTCTCTCTCAAATCTGGCGGTCCTAAATTCACCCGATGCTGCTGTGGGCCCCAGGCCCTGGAAGCTCTCGTCACTTCGCACATCGGGGATATGAGGGAGCCGCTTCTTGCGCTTCGAAATCGTGAGGGGCCAAAAGGCGGGGGGCCTAATCGCGCGCCAGGTGTCCGTTTCAGATGGATGACTGAGACTGCTCCTTGATATTGTAGGCTCGCCTTTGGTCGCTTTCGGTGCTTCACTGATCGGTGATTTTAGATGTAAAGAATGGGAGGCTCCTTGTCCCCCGAGACGTCGATCCCCGAAATTTCGACTGACTGCCACCTGTATCAACTGGATCGGATGAACCAGATTTTCCTTAGACTATTGACGCTACACTTCGTGCTAAATCTCGAAAAAATCGACAACCCCGGAATTCTGATGACCATCAATTCGCTTTGCAGTTGAATCTCGGCGGCTGACAACCAACACTTCGCCCGCTCGCTTGATTTGTGATCGGAAAAGAGATTCTCCCACTTTGTGCTGGGGCACTTCCCGCATAACCTGCAGACCTGGGTGTATTTGAGTCCCAAGACAAATAATGTCGCTAACATTAGGCTCCATGGGGGATAAAGTCGTCCCTATGATGCTCTAAGAACTCATTCTGCAGTTTCAGTGCCTTGCTATTGGGCTACGAAGTCTTTTACTAAGCCGAAAATATACAAATAGAAAATGAATAAAGAACTAAAGGATAATATTTACAAACAAAGGAGCCGTCTAAGGCTCAAACAAAACATTTCTTTAGAAAATGCCCATTTACTGGGCTGTTGAAAACCTCTTCGCCCTCCAGATTGTGCAACTGGTACGTGTTGTTTGAGAAGACCTCAAAGATTCTGAAGGGACTGATCCAGAGGGCATCAAACTTGCTATGTTTTCCCTTATCATGTCTGGGTGCATCCCACTTAAGTACCAAATCCCCGATCTCGAAATCCTTCTTCCTGACCTTCCTGTTAAAAGCTTGTTTGACCTTTTGCTGATGACTATGAGTGGTGTCCCTCACCTGTTCCCTGATCTGTTGTACTTCTACTATCTAATGAATCCTTCTAATCATATGATTTGTCTCTCCTTCATAATCTTGAAAGAACTTCGCCACAGGTAAGGCAAGCTAAGTGGGAAAAAATTCCTTTGCTCCGTAAACCAGCTGAAAAGGCAAGGTGCCTAGGGATTTCTTCGTTGTCACTCGATCAGCCCATAAAGAAAATTTCAACTTCGACTCCCAGGCCCTTTTGTTTTCCTCCAATAGTCTTTTGATGATCCTTATCAGGCCCTTGTTGGAGGATTCGACCAAACCATTTCCCTGGGGATAGTAGGGGGTGGAGTGAATTAGCGAGATTTGGAACTGCTCACAGAACTTAATGAGAGGCTCAGATTTGAAAGAAGCAGCATTATCAGTTATGATCCTGCTGGGACAGCCAAATCTGGCTATGATATCCTCCAGGAAACTGATAATTACTTTGTGGGATGTACTTCTGGTAGGGACAACTTCTATCCACTTGGTGAAATAATCTGTTGCAGTCAGGATCCATCTGTGCTGGCCACTTGAGGAAGGATGAATTTCTCCGATAAAGTCTAGCCCCCACTGTTGAAAAGGTGCTGAAGCTATCACAGGCTTCAGTGGTAGTGGCCCAAGCTGCTGTTTCCTTGAGAAATTTTGACATTTGATGCAGGCCCTGATTTCTCTGCTGACATCAACGAATAAAGTGGGCCAGTAATACCCAGCCCTGAGGATTTTGTGAGCTGCGGTCTTCCAGAAATGATGCCCCCCACAAAGGCCTCTGTGGAGATCAAACATAACTTTCTAGGCTTCTGGTGGGTTCAGACATCTCAACAACACTCCTAGAGGGTCTCTCCAGTATAAAACTTGCCCAATGAGGCAATATCTGACTGCCTTGCACTTCAAATATCTTGCCTTACTTTTACACATTCCATCTGGGGGCTTGAACTCCCGCAGAAAGTACAAAATGTCACGATACCAGGCACACTCTGCCAACAATCCGCCTTCCTGAGAGCGTTGACTAGGCAACTCAACTTGCTGAATTCGTGAGCAGGTATTGATGAAAATAACACCCAAGGCTTCGTAATTGGATTCAGCCAGTAGCTTGGCTAAACCTTGCCCCTTAACCAACTTTGTGGGCTTTATCTCCAAGTCAAATTCCAGGATTCTAGCGATCCATCTGCCTCTTCTCCCATCTATATCAGGCTGTATAAGGATGTCCTTCACAAAAGTCGAAGGAACGTATACGGTTACCCTTGAGTGCATGACATAGACTCTGAAAGCTTTGAGGGATTTCACTAAGGCATAGGCCTGTTTCTCCATGATTTCATACCTAATCTCTGCATCTCTTAATGCCCTGCTGAAGAAGGCAATGGGTTGCTCTTGCCCTTCCTTGTTTTTCTGCAACAAGACCGCCACTACTGTATCAAAAGAAGCAAAAGAGAAAATTAGGAACTCTTTGGAATAGTCAGGACTGATCATCAAAGGTGCCTCAGTCAATGCCCTTTTTATTTGGATAAAATATTCCCTGGGTTCAACAGTCCATTTTACTTCATTTCCTTTCCTGAGCATGGCTGTGATATGTTTCACCAACTCAGAAAAATTTGAGACTAATCTCCTCAAGAAATTGATCTTTCCCAAAAAGGCCCGAACTTCCTTCTTGGATCTTGGAAGTGACAGGGTTTGAATCGCCTCTACCCTGCTAGGATCAATTCTCACTCCCTCTGCCAATACTATATGGCCTAATAAATTCCCCTCCTTCATAGAAAACAAATATTTCTTGGGGTTTAGAGATAGGCCAAACCTCCGGCACTTCAGGAAAACTTTCCTCAAGTGGCAACAGTGCTCCTTGTCTGACCTAGAGAAGACCTTGATGTCATCTAGATAGATTAACACAAACTGGTCCTTCTCCCCAATGAAGGCTATATCCATAGCTCGTTGGAACGTTGCTCCCACATTCATCAATCCAAAAGGCATTTTGGCATACATGAATGTACCGCAAGGAGTGGTGAAAGCTATTTTTTCTCTATCCTCAGGCATGAATGATATCTGATTATAACCAGAAAAACCATCAATCATGGATATCCTAGAGGCACCCGTTACCCTTTGCAATATGTGTTCCATGTTGGGCAGGGGATAATTGTCTTTCCTTGAGCTCCTGTTCAGGTTCCTAAAATCAACACAGAGTTTGATTTCTCCACTTTTCTTCCTTACTGGGACCAAATTGGCCACCCATTTGGAATATCTCAAGGGGACAATGATTTGGGAATCTAACAATTTCTTCACTTCTTTCTCCATGACAGGTAGCAACATGGGATTTATCTGTCTCAGCTTCTGTCTGAATGGTTTAGCCTCTTCCTTTAGTGGGATCTTGTGCTCAATGACAGATGTGTCATAAGTCTTGAGGTCTTCGTATGTCCATGCAAACACATCAACAAACTCTTTTAGCAACTTAGTATATTCGTCCTTCTATTCTCTGGTCAAACTGCTTGATAGTTTGACAACCCTGGGCTCCTCCTGTGTGCTAATGTTGCATTCGGTTGTATCAACATCTTCATTTGAAACCTTACCCTTTACGGCCACATCATTCCCATCGAGCAGTCTTTCCAAGGGGACCAGTCCTCTTGGAATGTGATTACTGGGCAACTGAATAATCTGGTGATTAGCAATTTTGTTTAAAAACACCTCAAGGTAAGGGTTACCTTCCGGGTCGGGATCTTGATCAATGTGCAATGCAGAAAATTCATCAACAGATTGGAGAAATTTTTCAATCTCCAGATCGTCTTCGAATACCTTCCAATGCTTGACATTGTTTGGTACAGAGGGACTATATCGCATTTCAACATCATATTTGACCATCGACGACAGAGGAACTTTGAGAAAACTGGCTGAGACAACTAAGGAATCGACTGCAGTATTCTCCCCTCTCGGAATAAAAGAAATGTTAAAGGCCAAGAAGAAACTATCAATCAGGTCCCACACTTCATTTCTATAATTCCTGAGCTGGGGATTATTAGCACGATAAGCCTTTCTGACTTGCTGGATAATTAACTCAACGTCTCCAAATATATCTATTTATTTAATCCCCATTTCCTTTGCGGCCCTCATACCCATAACAAGAGCTTCATACTCCGCCACATTGTTGGTGGTTTCGAATTCCAGCTTGTATGACAAGGCTATGGCCTCTTGACAAGGTGATATGAAAACTACCCCAGCACCAACACCTTCGCTAGAAGAAGCTCCGTCGAAAAACATCTTCCACATGGAAGGGGTTGGAGGGGGAATCGGATAATCAATACTGGGCTTCTTTCTGATTTGGAAAGGGTCTTCGGGAGCATAAGTGAGTTGCAATAAACTAGACCCCAGGTCGGTGTCAAGTGCAAAGATGGGGTGATTGGTGGGATTTGCTTCATCACTAACAATGTAGGCCAACTGAGCTTCTCTATATAACCTCCTTTGTTCCCCTCCAAAGACTGGAATGGTGGCATACATGAGATCCATCTGCAATGTTCCCCCAAGATTTTTAATCCAAGACCTAGACAACAACATGCCAAATTTGGGGGGAACGTCAGCTACCACAATATCCATGACCACACTCTTCATGGGCAGCTGAAACAAAGAAACCGCCAGGTCTTTGATGACTCCTAGGCACTGCACTCTTCTCGAATCAAAAGAGTACAAACCATGATAAGTTTTTGTCACCTCCAGTCCCAATTCTTCCATAACTATTTTGGGCATAAGGTTATGGGAAGCCCCTGAATCCATGAGGTAGTTATGCAACACTTTATCATGTATATTCAGGGATGTGTAGAAGGGAGGGGATGAATCATATCTATATTCTACCATGGACCCTAGGACAACTGCTGGCTTTTCATCCTGGAGATTTATTGAGTCAGTGGAAGGCTGGGGGAGCTCAGATTGTAGCAGCTTGGAGAGGGACCTTTTGAAATCTTTGTTTTTAACTAGTTCTGATAGGGGTACAGGGATCCTAATCTTCTGAATTTCATTGTTGAAATTGAAGGAAGGAATAGGCTTAGGAGTTTCCCTTACCTCAGTGACAGGTTCCTTGGCTGCTGGCGAAGCACTCTGAGTTTTCTTTTCTTTAGTAGTGATTGGTGCAACTTTAGTAGACCTTTCTGTTATGAGGGGCTGATATTGGCTGTCAAAGTCTCCCTCTTTCTTTCTTGACCTGAGGTTGTATCTATTAAAGGCGTGACCGACCCTTTCTCCCTTACCTAACTCATGGATTTGAACGTTCATCAGGGATTTCTCATATGCAGACTGAGTCAAATGAGGAAAAGGAGGAGCTTTTTCAACACAATGAATTTCGGGGTCAAACTTGTCTATCTCCTCCCCTCCCTCATGAGTAACCATGTTATTTTGGAGAGGGGTTTGAATCCTTTTATCTTCTCTGTCTTTTTCCCTTCGTTCCCTTGGGAAGGCCCGCAGTCCATTGTTATCAGGCCTCCTGAAACCTCTACCATCAACATTCTGGGGATTTCTGTACATGGGCTTACCTTCTAACTCCCACCTATCCATTCTAGCAGAAAGTGGCTTTAGTATTCTAGCTGTCTCATCTGTCTAAAGGGGTAGGGGAGAGGAGATGCATGAGGAAGCTTCAGGCCTTTGCCTGGATATGTTTCTACCAACAGTGTTCCTAAGTCGGTCAACAACCAATATATTAGATTCTACCTCCATGACTGCATCTTGCATATGGGCCAGAGTAGTGGCTCTTCTTTCCCTGAGCAGGAGGCAGAAATCAAGATCAAAAGCACTGGCATAAGTGATCTTTGCAGAGGCTTCTGAGGGTTTGATATCAGCAGGGATTTTATTGTACATTTTATTGAATCTCTTGGAGAAGTCAGAGACAGACTCTCCTTCTTTTCTCTTCAAAGACCCAAACTCTTTCATGTAATACATGAAGTCTTTTTTATCTCCCCACTATCTCAAAAAGGAATTATATAAAGCTTCGATCCCATCAATAGATCCAGGAGGCAGGGCTTTGAACCATTTTCTAGCCTCACCTTGAAGGCTATGGACAAAAATCCTCATCCATATATCTGCATGCATGATGACATTATCATCTGTGAAACGGTAAAAGGCTTCTAGGTGTTCTTATGCAGTTATGTCCCCCTCACCTGTAAACTTGGGCAACTGCTTGAGGTAACCATATGTTGGGAGGGCGTTGAGAGGCTGTGGTAGCACGAGGGGAGCATACCTAGCGGCTATAATGGCCTCCATTTTGGTCATAGGGGGATTTTCTCCTGCCATAGGGATATTAGGTGGAGGAAAACTCGAAGGAGAAGGAGTTCGCGAAGGGGCTACTGGGAATGAGTGCCAAAGTGGAGTGGGAAACAAGAGGGGATTTAAGGAGAAGGCTAGCGAGCTCAAGCCAGCAGGTGTTCCTCTTTGTGTAGGAGTGGGGAAATCTTCTGTGGTCCTGGGTCTATGACAAGGTACAACTTCAGAGGAGAGGGGAGTGACAAGGATTTCTCCCTCCAATCCCAGATCAGGAGGGGAAAACTCAGCAGGAACACTCCCAAAATTCAGGAAACGGGAAACCCCTGAAGGAGGTATAATAAGAAACTGAGGAGGAGAGAATGGAGTTCCTACAAAAGGATATGGAAGATTACCTGGTTCTGCGGTGGGAGATTCTTCTTCGGAGGCCTTTCCTTTTCTGAGAACCACCTCTGGATTAGTTTCAGGTGTAGCTAGAGGCAGCTATGGATGAGACCGCGTGTGTCTGCCTCTGAAAGCCACAATTAATAGAGAAGGTTCTCCCCAACGGAGTCGTCACAATGGAGTCGCCAGGTGCACAGTAGAAATATTCAAAGGCTCTGATACCCGATGCACCTTCGGAATCAAAGGTTCAATGTCGTTCAATCCCGGGGAAAATTTTCAACTACGTCCCCGACAACGATGCCAAAAATGTTGACGATGGAAGTCACCCCTGGATTGCAGCAGGAGCAGAGCCCGACGCCAATCAGTTTATGTCATGATTTGTTTTAATGGGGTTATCGAATGGAGGATAACTCAAAACAATGTGGTTCTAACTCCGAAACTAGGCCAGACATGCATGGGTAGGTGAGGTCTTGGACATACTTCAGATAGTGAGTTGTAGTAAGGGTGAGTAGGGGGGAAGACTTATATCAGAGAGATGCAAAGGTCTGTTTTCAAAATCAGGTTTCTAGCAGACTGTAGGAGAATGCATTTAAACGTGAGATCGTCTTACATTCAAACGTAGAAAACCAGGGAATACAATAGTGTCACAATAAAACCTTTATCATAACGCAACTGCAATAATTCATGTGAATCAGTCAATCATGAACTCCCTCAGTATGATATGAAAACTAGATGAAATAGGGAAATTGTCTTTCATAAAAGAAGAAATCTTACATACAGATGCATAACCAGAGAACTAGAACGTCTGTTAAAATATTACAATCGGGAGCCTCGCTCTACCATCGATACCTTCAAAAATGAAAAAACTAAGTACATATACTTGGGCCAATTTTCCCAACAGAGGTGCGCTCGCCTTTCAAGGCATAGCGTCTCTTCAATCAATCTTCAGGTGGAAGTCCTTAGTTAAACGTCTCCTTAACTTCGAATGGCCTTTACAGGGAAGGAGTAGCTGAATCAATAAATACCGAGTTAGCGTGTGCAGGCCTCCTCCGGCTAGTCGAGAACTCATCATGGCTTCTCTGGAAAAATGGGTACACAGGACCCTCTCGAGCAGTCTGCTTGCCAGACCCTCCATTCCTTGCATTTAATGAATGAGGAGAGGTTTCAACCACCCCTTCTCGCCTTCATTTACTCCAAGCGAAAACCAGGGCCGAGGTCGGATCAAATGGCACTTGGAGATCGCGGTAATTCCTTATGTGAACATACATGATGACTTCGACCCTTCCTGAGAAGCTCTTTTCTTTCCCAAGTGACCACGGGATGTGACCACGTGCTTATCTCCAAGGTGCCCTCGACGTTCGTGGATGGGAAGGATCTAATCCTGGCTTCTTGAAATCGCGATGAGCGAAATGTCGAGGCAGCTTAATCTGGCGCCACACGCCCCTCTAGATCTGACGGTCCTAAATGCACTTCGATGATGTTGTGGGTCCCGGTCCTGAACACTCCCGACACCTCGCGCATCAGGAATACGACGATGCTAGACCTTGCTTATCATAGCTGCGATGGGAAAAACGTCAAGATGACTCAATTGGGCGCCACGCGTCTCTCTCAAATCTGACGGTCCTAAATTCACCCGATGCTGTTGTGGGCCCCAGGCCCTGGAAGCTCTCGTCACTTCGCACATCAGGGATATGAGGGAGCCGCTTCTTGCGCTTCGAAATCGCGAGGGGAAAAAAGGTGCGGGCCCTAATCGCACGCCAGGTGTCCTTTCAAATGGACGAATGAGACTGCTCCTCAATATTGTGGGCCCGCCTTTTGGCGCTTTCGATGCTTCGCTGATCGGTGATTTCAGATGTAAATAATGGGAGGCTCCTTGTCCCCCAAGACGCCGATCCCTGAAATTCCGACTGACTACCACCTGTCTCAACTGGATCGGACGACCCAGATTTGCCTTAGACTATTGACGCTACTCTTCGTGCTAAATCTCGGACAAATTGGCAGCCCCGAAATCCTGATGATCGTCGATTCGCTTTGCAGTTGAATCTTGGCAGCTGACAACCAACACTTCGCCCGCTCGCTTGGTTTGTGATCGGAAAAGAGATTCTCCCACTTTGCGCTGGGACGCTTCCCGCGTGACCTGCATGTTAGGATATTTAGACACTTAGGAGTTAGTTAAGATCTACTTGGTCTAATATGTCGTTAGGTAAAAGTGTGTTTCTTTAGTATGCATTAGTATGCATTTGTAGTTAGGACATCTGACGGTCACGATATGTTCCCAACATAGAGTGATCCGACGGTTCATACTCTCCTCGATATTAATGGCCATTGATCCGTGGCTTAACACCCGATTGGTCCATGATCTCTATTTAAAGAGCATGGAGGGTCATTTGCCGATGATCGATTGTGAGAAACTCTCTTGTAAAATCTCTCTGTAATCTTTTTCTTTGCATTAATAAACTGCTCCAAGTGGCCGCGTTGGCTGAGGTTGTGGATGTTTCCCTGTAGGGGTTTTACCACGTGAAAACATTGGTGTGTTGATCTTTGATCTGGTTATGTGAGTGGTTACTGAAGGTGTTCATCCTCTGTTGGAATACCTGTGTTGTCGAACATGGTATCAAAGCCTGTTTGAAGACCCGCTCCTGTTGTAGATCGAGATCGTGAAGCCGAGTTTTCTCATCTCCATTTTCTGGAATTTTCATACATTTTTGGGCTAAGAAGACTGTTCCATTGTGTCCGGAGCACTCATTTCATTTAGGAACACTTTTCGTTTCACTCGAAAAGGTTTCCGTTTTCCCAAGATACGGCCATTACAGTCAGATCCATAGGTATAAAGTCTGAATACGCATTTTTTAAATTTTTTTGCAAAGTTTTGATTTTATTTCGGTTTGTATTTTTTTTATTTTCTGGGCTGCTACTCTTTTAGATCTGCATATGATCTTTTCCCCGCGCCTTGTACGATCTCGGCAAATCAGAAACAGATAGGAAAAGGTGCATCTTCTGGGTAAGCTAACCGAGATCTAACCCTTGTTGTCATCAAGAAGCGAAATTTTTTTCTTGTGTGAAAAGAGTTTTTTTGGAGCATGCTCTCCAACAACAACAACAACACCAATCCTCCTTCTGAACATTACAATATGTTTTGCTAGACCATTTGGTTAAAACTTGCCTTATTAAGTAAGAGGTCTTGAGTTCAAGTCTCTCTTTTGTTACTTTTTTTGAAAAAGTTCATGCTAAAAAAAATTGTAAAGTGC
>ML795027.1:60993-97147 GCA_009831015.1 Picea engelmannii | reverse complement strand
AATTCTTCAATTCTTGGAGTACTCTGATCCTGTATATAATATTACTCAATGTATTCTCTGAAACTCCTCCAATTTTCACTCCTTGAATCCTCCCCAAAAAGAGGTTATAGAAAGAATGGTAGACTTTATTCAATTCTGGTCTACTCAGGAGAGTGAACTTGCACAGAATGCCCCGCGCTCAATAATTAACATCCGATTCTGAAACTCATACAAAAGAAACTAAAGTCCGTAATATTTCCAATGAAATTCGTCCCACTTCATTTGGATTCTCTATGAAGAAGTTATGATTGTTTTACCCGGAACACCTGTTTATTGACTAGCTTCGGGACTGGTCACAAACCCTATCTTCCATAGAGTGTATCTCCATATTTATAGCGAGTCAAGAGCTGAAATTTTTACTAGAGGTACCTTGATATGTCTTCTCAATACCATAGACATTTCACCATTTGAATCGTTCTATAAAAAAAATTATAGCAAAAATGGTAAGATGACCTAAAAATAATATACCTTAGAATAGATCACCAAAATAATTCATCCTCCCTTGAAATCCGGCCTTCTTTACTTCTTATTTCCTTTGAAATTCGACTTGTATCAAATGAATGTATAATAATGTTTATTTATACCATTTATGTCACTTCTTTTTAACATTAGTTCCGACCTGACACTTTCTTATTTTGTAATTATTTTCTTTAATTATCTTATGGGCCTACTTGTACTACCTTCTTCACTTCACTTTGTCATCTTCAAAAATTCATTTCTCCTGAACCATGAGGATCCACGTGACATGCCACATACAACCTGAAACAACATGATGTATACTATCCATTCATGGGTGTTGTATATGCATGTGCATTGTCCTTCATGTCCAAATACCTTTATCAATCTTGCGGTCCAAAACCCATGACTAGGGTTGACATCAATGACAACAACCAATATTCCAAAACTTATACCAAATGTCCATGAACCTTGATAAAGGTCATAGGTAGAGAAGCCATACAAACACCAAACATAAATGCAGGAAAACAATGGGGCTTCAATTCCCTTCTAAGTATTCCATGAGATTAATACACAAAGAGGATCCCAATGAATCTCTGATCAAGCTGAAGATAACAATAACTAAACAAAAGTATAACAATGACTAACTGGAGTCTAACACCACTCAACTCAGTGAGCTGGAATACGAGGTGGGCAACAACATGGAAATTAGTTATTCTGACACTCCCCTTAATCTCAATTGTTACATTAATCAACACTTACAATGCTCAAGTGGTTTGAGATGAACACAAACCTTCATGATGGGGAAACTGATTTATAGTGCACATATTCACTTGGGATTTCTTCACTATGAGCTTCATACTCAAACTTTCTTCTTCCTTTTGTACCTTCACAAACAACTGATCATTGATGTCCATATAAAAAAAATCCATCTACTGAGATACATGGGTGTCATCCATTGTACTCACTAGTTTTGTAGGAATGCATTTCACCTACATGGTTCATCAATATACTAATCTCTTCCTTAATCATAATTTTCTCCCTCACACTTTGAGATCACTCTATCTCACATTCCCCCCTTTAATCAAATATTCAAATTCTAGATTAGATACAAGTACACCTTCCATCCTCGTACCTACACTAGTGGTTCATTCCACAACCTGATGTCACATCCACTCTATGCATAAGAGGGATTCATGCTACATGATTACATGTGTTGCCACACTAGTCTATGTAGGCCTGACTCAACAAGGCTTACTAAACATACGGGGAAATAAAATTGCCTAGGACAAATCTTTACATATGGGACTAAAAACCTCTCGGGTGTCGAGTACAACCGATCATGCACCCCCTACAACACTATTTCGACATTTCAGCTCATGTACAAAAAACATTCTATATGATTTACTAAATGCCCAACAATCCCATTACAAATTCCCAATCACGTCTCATTTGAGATGACTTCATTACATTATAAAATGAGTCTATTGTCACCCATGTGACCATGTCTTCGCCAGGTGGGTTGTCTCCACAAAACTCTGCACTATTCACAAAACACACCCTCAATTGAATTCTTCTTCAAGGAACTTGACTGGCCTTTGCAACGTTGAGCTGTCACATACTCTAAAGCATACCCCTCAGTAATAACCTCACCTCACCTGGAAATTTCCTCATTGGAACAAATTTGGAACCTATTGCTAATGCAATTGGAGGGAAACTTTACATGACCACCATACTTGATCACAAGAACTGTAGGTCGCTTGGATGCATTGATAACTTGGGATATGAGTTGCTTTTGTTGGCCAGGTAATAAAAAACTCATTTTGTCTCTGCCTCTAATGATAGGTATTTTTCTATTATCAACACTGTTTTATCTAGACGGATATCGATGACCGCCCACCTATTCCACTGGCTCAAAGAATAGTTTTCCATTTTGGCAATTTTTTATAGTTTTTCGAGTCCCAAACTTATGGGGCCGTTTTGAGTCCCTAAACGACTTTTTTTTGGAATTTGAGGGGGCCTTAAATTAAATACAGCATACCTTGATCCTCACCGGGGTTGTGTTTCTCATATATACCTTTCTAACGAGGTATCAAATGCCCCAAATGAATATCATATGCAAAAGTTACGCCCTTGGGAAGTTGACGTATCAACTACCCCCATCAGGGCTCAAATTTTTTTTGGTGTTTCATCTTTTGTGGTTAGGGTTTTCGATTTTCTTTATGTTAAAAAATCCTTTTGAGCCTAATTGTAAAACATCATCTTCTTGCGAATGAGTGTAGCCATCATATCTCTTCTCAGAGATAAGTTGCCACCATTCTAGCGAGTTCATTCAATCTGTATTTTTACAGTTTCTGTACATTTTTTTCATTAATAAAAATTGTGCATTACTATATATATGTGTTTCTAACAATATATCTGTGTATTTACTTATTATATTTCCACCTTCATTTCATTCTCAAAATAATTTGGATCAATGGTATCAGAGTAGGTTGCTCCTTGTCGTTCCTTAGTGCATGTCCCTGACGAGGTCAGGGTATAGAGAGTTGGGTCTTGAGCTAGTTTCTCTTAAGGACAACTTCTCTCGCTATCCCAAGCGACCTCCCATGGAGGAAGAAAAGAGAGATGTGGGAGCATACAATTCTATTAATCTGTTGATCGAGAAATCCCTCACACGATAGAGGGATGAAAAGATGGAGAATTTTTCCCAAATCCTTCAACGACTGCTGACAACAACAAACACGTCTTCATCAAGCAACCACCTTGGAAGCACTGCCCCTTTCAAGGTACAAGTTGATTTTAATATACCTATGTTTGAAGGCCAGATAGATGCAGATGCTTTGGAAAAGTGGTTAAATCTGCTAGAATGTTATTTCTCTTTCCACAATTTTTCTGATAAAGAAAATATCACCTTTTTTGCTTCTTAAGGTTGTCCCCCATGTCAAATATTGGTGCGAAACTTACTGGGAGAAAATTTCCATAGTGGAGTTTGGAATATTTGGGGCCGAGCCCACTTGGGATTTTTTTATGGATGCAGTCAAGGAACATTATTACCATGTTGGAAACTATGACGAACAATACATGATGTGGACCACATTGTGTCAAGAGAGGGGCCAAACATTTCCAGAGTTCACAAATACCTTCCATACATTGCGCACCAAGCTGGGTATCAAAGACTCCGAGCGAGATCTAGTTATGAAATACAAGGGGCTCTACATAGGTACATCGAAACTGAAATGGAGTTTCTAGATAGTTCATCAATAGGATTTGCTTATCAATATGCTATCAAAATTGAGCAAAAATTTAAGCAACAGAAAAAGCGAGAGTTTGGGCCTGCAAATCTGCAACAACCAAAGTATGGCAAAGGCGACTCCGACTCAAAGAACAACCAGCCTCAAGAAAAATAGTCCAAACTGCAAGAAAATAAGGGTAACATGAAAACAAAGAAGGCAACTGGAAAATGGTGCGGCTTCCACAAAATCCCTTGGCACAACACCAATGAATGTCACTCGAAACAATCATTGGTGTCCAAGCTCATAGAAAAATACACGATCCCCGAATTAGACTCGGATTAAGAAAATAATAAAAGGAGACACATCATTGATGTAAAACCCACTGATATTGTTGTGACCGAAAAAATCCAACCAGAAGAACGAGAGGATCTTGAGGAGTGGGAGGGCCTCTTCCATTCATAGATGCGGGTCATGGGGACCCCACTGCATTTTATTGTTGATAGCGAAAGTGTAGATTTTAACCTTGTACAATATTTTACTGCAAACTGATTTTCAATAAAAGAACATAAAAGATACAATGGAAAATATACACATTACATAGATATTTTTCCTCTAGAAACCCAAACTGAGAAAACCAACATATTCTATATCCATTCATAGTGATACATTGTTTACAATGCAATATACATATAGGAGCCAACACCATCCAAAAGCCTAACCCAATGACTTGGATTAGTCAACAACCCTAATTCCTTAACCAAAAATAGAAAACCATCGACAAAAACCATGTGCCAAAAATTGCTCAACAATGGACACGAAAATCGAGGTGACATGAAAAACAAGGAAAAAATGTGACACGTTTCTCGAGGAAAAACAATTTCTTGAAAATCCTCTGCGTGCTCGACGGAATGTAGCAGACATTAGAGCTAGTCGTTCTTATCACTAAAATTTCGTTCGCAAATGGTTAGAGGAATCCAACATCTCCAAAACACCTATTAGTCCATTCATGGACAAAAAAATGCATTTCCAAAGGGCAAACTATACAATTGGTTATAAAATCAACATGCACTCAGAATGCAAAAGAAGCGCGTGCACGTGCGCTAGTCGAAAAACGTCGGAAAAACGCATATGCCCCCGATGCGTGATTGTGTACGCAAAACGCCGTGCACACCTAAGAACATCACATTTATGATTATGGTTAGCCTCCCACACACTTCTGGTTCAGATCTCAAGTCGATTTGACCCTCAAATCCGAATTGAATCTGAGTGGGGGGTTGGTCAAAGACCTAAGGGTGCCCTAAAGGCCCTCTTGTTCACACTAAAGACCGGTTGGATAATGCCTCAAATATTTACTGTAAAAAGAGGCCATGGGTGCACTATATTTTCAGTAATCTATTTGTGTTGTTATGCTGCCTCTATTCTCCTACAAGGAACCTCTTTCCTTTTTGGAGCATACTAACATCATTTCATTGAGCTATTCACCTCACCCCTTGAGGGAATGAGCTTTGGATTTCTTCACCAATTCCTTTCTAGTTTTCTATTTGTAAGAAGAGCTCTCTCATAGGGGATTCAAGAGCCTTCCCTTGGAGGAAGAGGGGACCCATAAGTCTCCCTTTCTCTTTGGTGTTTTCCCACTAATACAATCTATCCATTGGTGGCATGAATATTGGTCAATTGTTTGGTTGATTTTGGTTCTAATTTCCTTATGCACTTTAGTTTTGTTTCTTTAGTTGTTTGTTTATTTCATGTTATTGAGTCCTTTGACTCATATACTAACTTTTGTCCCGTTCATTTGACCCAACTCAACTTGCAAGTGTCCCTCTTTTTCTCATTCATGTGATGAAAATGATACAACAGATTGGTGACCATATTGGGGAAGGTATCAATTTCCTCCCTATTTGGATTGTTTGAGCACTTATTTTTGATTTATTTAACTTGCAGGGATCATAACCTACCCAAGCCTACCTGCAAAAAGCCAAATTTGGAGCTGGAATAAGAGAATTTCATCCAAAATTTTCTTCTCAGCCACGTATCAGAACGTGTGTGGGTTTTTCAACCCACAGGTGTGTCTTTCGAGCACGTGTGCCAAAAACGTTGTGTTTCTCAACGCATTCTATGCACCATGCACCAACAGGTCATTGTTTATTTGCGCATTGGTGCCACATGCGCCTCTGTCTACTCTGCGACCTGCACACCTGTGCGAAAATTCAACATTGTAAGGATTTGTTGTGCTATTTTGAAGCCCCCTAGCCTTATAAGTCTTGATTCTATGCAATTTTTAATATGAACCACACTTAGATTCCCTCTCCACATGAAGGGTTAGTCAAAACATAGGCACTTAGGAGGTTAAAATCCATATTTCTTCCCTTTTTTCTTTCATTTTTCCACATGGATGGCTTGCTTTGATTGTAAAAGTTAAGCTAGAATCATTCACTATCACATATATAAACACTTGCATTGGGACCAGAAATCAAACTTCAATCATTGAGTATGATCTTCTCTCACACCATAGAGCGATCTTGAGAATCATAAAAATGATTGAGGGAAGATTTCATCTCCCTTAAAGACAAAAATATTTAAGAGAGGACAACAACCACCCTAGGGATATTTTTAGTTTCTTTTTCAAACATATTAAATTTGTAAGGGCCCGAACATGCCCACATGCTACAAAATAGGATAGTTTTGAAGCTACTTTTCTTAGTTTACATCACTACGGGAGTTTAAAAATTATTTTAATGGGCCCATACATGCCCACATGTTCACAATCTAGGATAGTCTTTTGAAGCTTTCTTAGATTAAATCACATTAGGGAGTTTAAAGGATGGGTAAGGACCCATATGTCCACATGCTAGTTCTCTAGGGACTTTAAAATTCCACAAGGTTGTACCAATGGAATCTAGTAATATAGGTAATCAAGAATTGTAAGGACCACACGAAGTCCACATGCTGCAAGGTGACACCTAACTATTAAAAATTTGGCACATTTTATCACTTTCTCACACACAAGGTCACTACTCACTCACATAGTTCCATCTCGAATTGTGGAGTTTGAAGTAAGTTCCCCCCAAAGGGATTCCGAAATGCCCCACCCTTTTCTTGAGGAAATTTCCACTCCCACTTAATTTGAACGAGATTGGTTCACACCCCCAATATCTCAAACAACCACATCTAAATTTTTTCCAAAAACTCATCAAGTTTGCCTCCATAGGAGGTGCCTGGAGATTTTTTTTAGTCTAGGTAGGATTTTGGGGATAGGCATCCAAATAACTCCTCGTTATCTGGTTCTCACATCTTCAAACATTAGAAGTTGACAAATAGGGAACTTTAAAATCCTCCAAGTCAAGTGTTCCTAACACCATAAGGCAGGGAGATACTCGTGAAGGGTTGAAGGCTGAGGTACGGTTGTTCTGTGCATCTCCCCTTGAGGCACCCACCTCTTGGACGAGATCTAGCCTGTGACCCATTTTTGAGGCCGAAAATCTAAATGTCGCACTTTGATTGAGGTACCTAGTGAGAAAATTTTAGGACATCTACCCAGGTAGAAATTGTGGGCTGCAATTGCACCTTGATTGGATTTTGTGTTTCTATTGGGAAATATCACCAACTCTTTCAGGATATTCACCCTCTACCCCTCATTATAACTGATTGTTTCATCCTTCACTAGTTCCTCTTCCATTGGCTTTAGACCCCACTATTGAGTGCTATTGGAAGGTCCAATGCTATTTAAGAGGAAGGATGTTACATCTTTTTATGACACAAGCATGTTTTTGTCTTTGTTCTCCCATGCAGACAAAATCCACCTACCCACATGTATGCTTCTTTTCTATTGATTTATGTATGATGCTCTCGTGATTACATGCGATTGTGAGATATATTGTGAAGGTCCAAGTTATATAAAGTATCTTGTTCATTTATTGCTCTCATCACCATTTTCACAAATCCTCTTTGCTTGTCGAACATCATAGGGGACACACATAATCCCCGTTGTTCCAGATGCTTGCTGATTCTCCCTCCTATTCCAGGGGGAGTTCCTAGTCTTGCCAACTCATCGAATCAACCCTCTCACACCCCTGTGAGTGCTAGTGTTCCACTTTACTTGGGTCCAATTCCCAAGGACAACCGTCCACTATCTTTCCTTTACAAGGAGACAGGGGGAAAACTTCTTCCCAAGGGGGAAGTAAAACCCCACCTAACCCCCCTCAAGGGTCAGGTACACAAACCACTCATGCCATGGCTGGAACTAATCCTCCACCACCACTCCAGATGCCATACTTGGCCTCCCTCAATATACTGGATCTGAGCAAGCTCACCAACAATCCTATATTGCATGACCCCACATGGATTGCAATGCCTACTAAACTACCTTTAGACATTCCCAAGTTTAAAGGAAAGGTGGGAGAAGATCCTGCCAACCATGTCATGACCTTCCACCTATGGTGCTCTTTAAACAACATCATGGACGACTCCATCCGATTAAAGGTTATTTCAACGCACACTCACAGGCCCATGAGCCAAGTGGTATGTAGACGAGAAATCAGGGTCCCATGTGACTTTTGAATCATTGGCCAATTTTTTTTTGACCTTCTTTCAACTCCTAATTCACCATGACAATGGTCTAGAGATTCTCTTTGATTTTAAACAGACCTCAGCTACACATATCTCTGAACACATTCACGAATGGAGTCAACGACGTGGTTTATGCAAAGTAGAAATGACCAAGCAACAATGCCTCGATTGGTTTCTCAGATCACTCATCCCTCTCCTTGCTAAAGATGTGGCCTCCACCTTTCCCCAGTTTGAAGAGGAAGCCATCAACAAGGCTCAACAGTACGACCTCATTTACTCATAGTCAGGATACTTATATACAATACTACGTGACGCCCCAAGACCTGTACCATTCAGCCAGGACAAACCTGGAATGTCTCACTCAACAGATGGATTGATTGGTACCACAACACACCACAATTCATACATCAAACCACCACCTATGTATGGTACACCCCAACATCCACCAATATATGGAGGACCCTCTTATTACCCTCCTCCCCCTTATCAGCTGCCATATTCTACTGTACCCCCTCCACCCATGAGTGGACCCGCATCCACACCCATGATGCGCCCGCTTGTTCAACCAAGTTCTGGTACCCCCTCTACCTTGGCTTACAACTTGAGCACTAGTGAAAGCACTGTTCTTTCATATGTACCATACAAATCATTGCCACAAAATAATCCATACTTTCCATTTCTTGGTCCTCGACAACCCATGGCTCCACCACAAGGACAACCACACGTCGGGGTTAAATTTGTTCAGCCCTCTCCCATTCAACAATTTCAAAATTTTGAACAACTGAATATGGAAAATCCGACCCATCAGTCGAATAATGCCAATAATAAAGGAAAAAACTGAAACAATAATAATCCCTGACCCAAGGGAAACAACCCCCAACAAAACCAACCTGGTGGGGGAAACCAAACCAAAGGGAACCAGAACCCCCAAGGGGGAAATAACAACAAATTCCAAGGGCGGAACAACAACAATAACCTACGGAAAAAATTCTCCTGTACCCTTTTCAGTGAGTATGGCCATTATACTCACCATGGCCGCAAAATTTCTGATTTTAAATGGATGAAAGAATCCATCAACATACCACGTCCTCCAACACTGCCTACCCCTCAGTAGGCCCCACAACGGTATGTGCAACAACAACCCCCAACGGTGTTGCAAAAACCTATTCCACACCAAGGTGTGATGAATACCCAGCAGGAGATGCACTCTGCCCCACCACAGATGGGACAATACCAAAACTTTGGGACTCCCACGGATTGCAACATCCTCGTCACTAGCAAAGAAAATATCCTTATACAAATGAGAAATTGTCAATATAGTGCACCCCTTGAATCTACTCCCACCACTTAGGCAACAATTCTAGTTATAACCGGACCACCTTTGATGATTACACGCCCTAACATTGAACCACCCCTTCGGATTCCTTGCATCCCATTACGACGGAATGTCAACAACCCTTAGGCTAGGGTGACACACAATTACAGTCTGGTCAATGACTTGACGCAATATCCTGTAGCCATGTCTGTCTTGGAGGTTCTCCAAACTTGTCCCACTCAACGAAAGTCATTACTTTTCGCCTTGGGGACAGTCAACCCTGCTGACACTAGGCTCATCACATTTGATCTATTTAGTGGAGAACCACGTCTCCCCACTTTGGTATCTTTCTAGATACCAATCAAAATTTAGAACATCACAGTTCATCGATGTATCATTGATGAAGGTGAATCCACATGCATCATGTCCAAAAATGTATGGAAGAAACTCAGATCCCCTGAGCTAATACCATCCTCCATTACTTTGAGAGCTTATGATGGAAAACTATCCTCTCCTGAAGGGCTCTTTCAAAATGTTTTCGTTGAACTCGGGGGAAAAACCATCCTTATTGACATTGAGGTCATTGACACCCCACTTGATTACGATATCTTGTTCAGATGTAGTTACATGTACGCTATGAAGGCAATAGCCTCTTCTGTGTTTCGAATGATGATGTTCCCCCAAAATGGGAAGATCATCACCATCGATCAAGTTTCACATTACGAGCCTAACCCTTCCTCCAACATCGATAACATCCTACCTTTTGTCCACACTAATTCCGACACCTACCCACTCGTCGATATGGGTCCCAGAATTTTCAAAGATCCATCATTGCTAGGGACATACCACGGAGCACCCCGCTCATACATCCCTCAACTCAAGTATGTGTCATCTCTTCAAATGGAACTAAAACTGGAGATATTGTTCCTCCCACCAAGGCTTGTTCACTTCTTGACATCCCACTAGTCACATAACTCCCATCTCATGAATCCCCTGAGAACTCTCCAACACTACTTGTTCCCGATGTCCCTCTCCCCCAGGGTCACATCCCAGTTTGGGAGACAGTCCCCCAAGACATTAACCAAATCCCCTTCTTCAACCCCCCACCGGGCGTACAAGATTTTCAGGTAACCACAACACTTAACCTTCCTAACATGGTGCTTTCCATCCTGGTTTGGTATTTGCATCCACCTGAGATGGTCCCTCAACCATCCCTCCCTCCCCAAACCAAGGGAAACCCAATGCAGATCCCGATCCTAACTCCAACGACACCACAACCCCCCCTAGGTAGCCAACACCACCACTACAGCCAGGGGAAGAAGGAAGAAGAAAGAGCCCACTTCTCCACTTCCCCCTCGAGTTCCATCTCTTTGTGCACTATGCGAGAAAGAAGGACACCCCACTGATTGATGTCCCTCTCTCCTTGAGCTACACAATTTTATTCAACTCCCTCGAGAAACCACATCGCTCGTCACTTCATCCAACACACCTAGTTCTACCACCACGTCCCCTGCTACAGGTAGCAAAGGGCTGCGAACCAAATTTTCATGTGCCATCTATTCAGAGTATGGCCATTACACCCACTATTTCCCTGCACTACCTTAGTTTTAACAAATGCTAACGGAAGTGCGCCAGAGCTTTCAACAAGAACCCCCTCCATCTACGTCGTCAAGCACCCATGTCACTGACATCCATTATTTCATGACCTCAGTCAACAAACATATGAGATGTCCTTTCTCTCTTTGTGAATCCCTTGATCATTTCACATACCAGTGTCCTACGATCATTGAATATAGGCGTCGACAAATGGCCCTTATTCAAAATCCTACACCCACCCCACTTCCAGTGACACCAGTGATTACCCCTACTCCATCTTTAGATATTGTTCATATTATCCCTCCTGAGCTGGAGGCACTTCCCACTCCTCCATGGTTCATGGATAGCCTATATGAGGATTTTCCCCCAAATCCTCCTAATTCTCTGGTTCATTTTCCCACAGAAAGATTACGCCCGACCACAATATTTAACCCACAATATCTCGATATTTGGCTTATGTCGAGCGCACCATCACAACCTCCTTGCGCCACCCCCTCTACCTCTTCACCACTAGAAGACAATCGTATGGTGACACTCTCCAATGTTACTCCCCTGGATCCCCTATATTCTCGCCAGTTCCACTGCGACGAAGATATCCTCGAGGAATTAACTTCACCCGATTGCCCATGGAATGCACTGCATCATAGAGTGCTCTTTCTCTCACAGGACACATTTACACCTCCTAGCCATGACTCCATATATGCAATCGAAACTAAATATTTTATTCCATCTGAGCATATAGACTGGTTCAACAACCCTATCCCTGACCCTGACGCTTTTAAAGAAGGAAACATGGCCAACATTTCCCCCACTGTCAAAATTGATATTTCCATCAAACCTGGAATCATAGAAGAAATCACCATTGGTACCGCATGCTCTCTTGAAGAACTTACAACTTTCAAATCTCTCTTCCAGGAATACCGGGACATTTTTTCCTAGTCACACACAAAGATACCTAACCTTCATCCTTCTATTATTGAACATCGTATAGACACATGGTCTGATATCACACCTGTGCAACAAAAGCAACGCCCACTACACCCATACAAAACAACGACCATGAAAGCCAAAATTGACAAATTACGCGTTGAAGGGTTCATATACCCCATCGCATATACATCATGGGTCTCCAACCCCATCCCTGTCAACAAACAACAGGGCATTATTCGTGTCTGCACTGAATTTCGTGATATCAACTACGTCTGTCTCAAAGAAAACTTCCCAATGCTTTTCATCGACCAAATTATCGATGATTGTGCTGGCCACGATGCCTTGTCCTTCATGGACGGTTTCTATGGCTACAATCAAATTCAGATTCATCCAACAGACTAGTACAAAATCGCATTCACTACCCCATGGGGTACTTTTGCATATCGTGTCATGCCTTTTGGCCTCAAGAACTTTGGTATGACATTCCAATGGGCCATGATGTATGTTTTTCATTATCTTTCTCATATCATCCTCACATACTTGGACGACCTCACCGCTTGATCCAAGAAACACACTCAAAATCTAGATGACTTACGAATCGTCTTTCAAAGGTGTCGTCAGTACAATATCCGCTTGAACCCTCTCAAGTGTGTATTCTGCGTCACTGCTAAATGCCTCCTTGGGTTCATCGTTTTGCAACGCAACATCACGATAGATTGTCTCAAGGTCCAAGCCATCACAAAAATTCCACCACCTCAATATTTACGCCAACTACAGAGCCTACAAGGCAAAGCTAACTTTTTATGCTGCTTTGTCCCCGATTATGCCACTCGTGCACATAGTTTCCTTCGCTTTCTACATCACGATATCCCATTTTGATGGGATTAACATGCCCAAACCACTTTTGATGATTTCAAAGCAATGCTCTCCAATGCCCCTTTGATTATTCCACTTGACTATGATCGCGACTACATCCTCTTCTTATCGACCTCAACCATCTCAGTAGCAGGGGTTCTCGTCCAGCTAGGGGATGATGGCCACAAGCATGTAATTTACTATATTAGTAAAAATCTTTCAGGGCCACCCTTGAAGTACAATAAATAAGAGAAACTCGCCCTTGTAGTTGTCCTTGCAGTCGAGAAACTGCACCATTATATCCTGCTTCGCACTACCAAAGTCATGGCAGATTCCAACCCCATGCAATACTTGCTTAGTCACCGATAAATTAATTGCAAATTTTCCCGATGGATCGTCATCCTTCAGGAGTACGACCTCAAATTTTCAACTCCCTAGAGTAAGAAATCCCTCATCCTCGCCAAACTCATTATGGAGTTTCCCTCAGATACTACCAGTTTAGCTGTCAATATGGACTTCCTCGACAAACACCTCTTCTACATCCCCTCAGATGATCCCTAGTACAGTGACCTCCTCATCTACCTTCGCACATAGAAGTTTGGAACCCATCTCTCCTGGGACGATCATCAATGTATTCTCCATTAGACCCCTTGATATCTCCTTATCGATGACATATTATATCAACGAGGGGTCGACACCGTACTCTGTCTATGTTTGACCATGGACGAAGATGATAGAACTATTTTGAATGATTGCCACAATGGCGCTTGCGGTGGTCACCTCTTAGGGATGTCCACTGCCTAGAAAATCATTAAAGCGGGCTACTTCTAGCCCACATTGTTTCATGACTCTATCCACACTTTGAAATGGTGTGACAAATTCCATCTTTATGCCCACAAAGCACGAGCGCCACCCTCTCTTCTACACCCAATCATCACTTCCAACCCCTTTTGCAAATGGGGCATTGACTTCATGACTTGCAACCCTCCATCCAATAATGGACACAAGTACATTATCATGGTAGTCGATTAATTCACTAAGTGGGTTAAAGCCATGCCCACCTTCAACAACATCGCAGACACCACAACACGTTTTTTCTTTAATCACGTCATTTCCCACTTCAGAGTACCACTACAACTAGTCTCTGATCATGGAAATCACTTTGAGAACGAGCTCTTCATCAAAATTTCCTCAAAGTTAGGATTATCTCATGATCTCACCTCCCCCTACTACCCCCAGTCCAACGGAAAAGTAGAAGTAGTCAACAAGGTCCTCAAAACCATGTTGCAACAAACTGCCAACAAACATAAAACCAATTGGCATCATATGTTGTTTTCCACACTATGGGATTATCGCACAACAGTTAAAACTGCCATTGGTTTTACACCATTCCACCTCATCCATGGGGTCGAAGCCACTCTCCCCATCGAGCTTTTACCTGAAATTTCTCCAATGGAGCAATGCTTGCTGAAGTTAGAGTCACTGGATGAAGACCGTCGATCTTCATTACAGAACAATGAGGCAGCCAAAAAATGGTCGAAGGCCACCTTTGACCGCGATGTCAACCTTTGATCATTTAACGAAGGAGACCTCGTCCTTGCCGACGACGTCACTCATGATACCCTCGACCACAACAAATTTGAGTCATTATGTAATGGACCTTATGTCTTCCCACACTGCCTCACTAAAGGCACCTACATCTTGTCCTCCCCTGAAGGCTTTCCCCTCAAGGAACTCGTCAGTGGGTTGTACTTAAACAAATTTTATTTCTGAGCATAGTCATTCTACACTAGGATTTTTCTTTTTTATGCACATTTTGTAGATTTTTTAATCTTCTTATTTCATGCCTTATGTCTGATCTACCTCTTATGTTGTTAACATATGCCTCCTCCATCGGCCTACCACATCGGTTACGCTGACGGAGCTAACTGATGGACACAAAATCTCGCTTGGGTCACTTGGGCCCTCTATTCTCCCTCACATGAACTGCTCCACTACAATGGCATATGTTTGGGTCAACAACCAACAAAAAAGAAGAATACACAACCATCATTGGCCTTCTTGCCGAGGCCAGTCACTGCCATATTTGTCACCTTAGCATCCTACTAGATTCCCAACTCATCGTCCTACAACTCAACAATGTGTATCATGTCTGCGATCCTTTCCTTTTCTGCAAATACCTGCAAGTTAGACATTTATCTCGACATTTTGATTCAATCACATTTACACATATTCCACGACAATTCAAGCAAATAACAGATAATATGGCTAACCTAGTGATAGATTGGCATTTATCACATCAAGACACCATTACACATACATAAATTATCAAAGTCTGTCACAACATATAGATTAGACATCATAAAAAGAACCACAAAACATCATCACATGTGAACATCACAACGATCCCAAACATGTATATCCATATATATATATCGATCAATGTGCAATCAATTTTTACAAAAAATAGTACAACATGTACATCGCCCATAGGCAGGTGAACCCCCTCATCCCTGTAGGTACAAAATAGGTGTCACACCACCCTATACAAAATGGGCTCATGGGCCTATATAAATACAAAAATATATATACATCAAGGGCACTTAGGGTGCCTCTAGAGCTCCACCTGGTCCTCTCTCTAGAGGAGGTGCCCCACTAGTTGGGGGTCCTCTAGGTCCTGGGGGCAACCGCCCAATCATCGCCCCCCCCGCTACCATTTCTCTATGGATTAGGGTCCGCAACTCCACCATAAGGCCCACACACTGATCCAAGACTCCTTCATCCTGGATATGAGTCCACATGCCCTTGGACACTTCCTGTAGCACCGCCTCCAATCGGCGAAAAAATTCCTCTAAAACTCCATTGGCCTCTGCCGAAGGAGAATGTGAAGACCCTGCACCGGTGTCATCATATCGTCATCTCTTGCTAGCTCTTTCATCAACAGCTAGCCTCGCACCAGCCTCGTCCCTCCGACGTCTCTCTCCTTCCCATGACTCTCCTTGGAATGGTCTCTCAGGCCCCTTACAAGCTGACGTTCTGATCAACTCTACCTCTCGTCCACGTGGCCCCACATCTAAACACACAACAACCAATGATAGCATCAACATCCATCCATACATAAAACATATGCTATACTATTCAAAACAAAAAATATCAAATACATCAACATACCTCTATGGTCCCAAACCTCTCCAAGAGGTAAGACCATGTTGAGATCTTGACGATAGTCCATCCCGCCATACGGGTATTGTAGGATGATCTGTGGCATATAACACAACACACATGCTAGCTTGGCTGTAAAGTAATGGCCACCCTCCCCACCCCCATGTCGTACCAATATCGATTCCCATTGCATCAATCGTGTCTCCCGTGCACTAGGCACATCTAACAAAACTCTCGGGTTCAACATAGGCACCCTCTCCAAGAACCTGGCCACCAAGATCGACCCAAAGGAAAAATCCCCTGAGTCAACAACCCGACACCTATTGAGCTTCCCCATCATATTGGTGTGTAACATCAAGCCCCACACAAAATGTTCTCCACCCAGTTCCCTCTGCATGATGCTCAACTAACCACCACTGATCCGTTGAGTAGCTAAGGATCCATAGACCCTCACAATCATTGCTGCGATGCACAAGGGCTTCCATCGCCCCAATCCACACCACCAAGCCTGACATAAATTCCTCCCCAGAACAATAAATTCGTGCTAGGTCAACCAACTGTCCATCCCTCAAAAACAGGGGATCAACAGGTAGGGCGCTTCCCTGAAATGGGAGCCCGATCAAGAAATACACATCCTTTATTGTAGAGAATGTGAGCTGATCCCCTCGCACAATGAAGCATTGCAGATCAGTGCTCCACATAGATATCACAAATTGTAGTAGGTACTCTTGTGCTCGCAACAATGAGCAGTCGAAGAACTTTAGTAACCCACAGGCTACCAAAGGTCTCCGCACACCCGACTCCTCATCCCTCACCACCTACCTGAGGCGCGCCTAGTCCCTCTCCCTCCAGTGGACTGGAATCCTAAATTGATCACCTACACCCACATAAATAGTACTTGATCAGACATCACAAACCATAAAAACACCAAATCTAAAAAAATACAAGTTTTTAGAGCCCCTCAGCTTTGCCTCATGTGCGTGGTTGTTTCGACCACATGCGCGCATAGGTGAATTCCTATTCTTCTCACAGTTGAGCATCAATGTGAAACTATTGAAGAAACATATGCACATCAATGCGCACATGTCATACACACATGCGTGCATTCATGCGCACTTGTTCACTACATAGTTGTGCACACGTGCGCAACTGTCAGAGAAACAACCGCGCACGAGTGCACACCTATACTTCAAATAGACGTGCATTAGAGGCATGCATGTTTTCTTCATTTAGGCACCCTCGTGCGCAACTGTCTTAATTATAGCCGCACACCCAAGCATGGGAATCCTTTGATCGCCCACGCACTAGGGGTCCCACCCTCACAAAATCTCCCAGTACGACCATCCATACGACCCTACCCAAAAAACAAAATCCTAAATACTATGCAGGAGGATGAGACCACTAACTGGGCTCTCGCAAATCTTGGATTGGCTGGCTCAAACTCCCAAAATATCCAAATCTCCTCTAAACATCTCTTGTCAAATCATTATGGCAACTGGTACAAATGAGGTGGCATTATGGGTCCTACAACTATATATAGTCCCGTTTGCCAAACTTCCATGCTCAATTACAGGAGCTCAGAGCATCCATTTTTCGATCCATCTTCGGCCATGTGATCAGGATCCCACCACTTACAAAACCACATTCCTCGAGTCACCATCCATCCTTGGCCCTGGGGGAGCATTTTTCTCACATCACGCCCAGGTACGCATGCTCATGTTCAACATTATTGAATAAATGTTATAGGTTCTTTATCTTTAGATATTGTTCACGTCGGGTATTCGGTTTTTATGTGTGTAGGTACTTGGTCATCATGCATCGACGAAGCCCCTTTAGGTATATGATAGACACTGACATGTAATCAGTCCCTTAGAATATCAATTGCATCTCCCAGTCACACCCTCCAATATTTTCTTGTAGGAACCTCACAACCGTCTTTTCAGTACTATCACCTCCACTGCATTTCAAGTACTGTCACGTGGTAGAATTCTCTCCCACATGAGTTGTCCCATTCATAGTCCCCTTTGACACTTTGAAACTCATGATTCTTTCACCCCCTAGGGATGGGAGTCTTGATATTCATTTACATGTTCAAGAATCAACCACATACTTCTTCTCCTCATTATGCTATCCTTACCAATGGAATCCCAAGATCTCTCATCATGGTTTCACTTTGACTTCAGCCACGCAGTATCATTAAACCTTCCATTCCCTCCACAATCAGTTTACCCATCTACAAATTTCCTTTCATTCATTTACCTCATACAAAAACCCACCCATGGGCCCCCCACCCTCCAACAATTCTTCTTCAAAATTGTGCCCTCACAGGCCAAGCCATCTTTCACTGGGGCACTCATTTCTATATCTACATGTTTATCCCACCTGATTCTTTATTCATTTGGTAATTGTACAAAACCTTTATTTTCAACATTTACATGGTTTTTGTTGTTGCCTTTGGCAACCTTCCTTTCCAGGCAAAGAAACCCTTGTCTGCCTTGGTTGGGCATCATGTTACATTTTTGTTGACATCGTCCATAAACCCTAAGTATCTCACATTCCAGGTACCACCAATCTCTAAGCTTGTCCAATTTGTCATGCCTCTGGCACAATGAAAACCCACGTCTAGTCGCCTCCCTGACGCTAGATCTAGTTTCATGGTTTCTGCCACTCATACTTTACACATATCCCCAACCAAGGGAAGTATTGACTCTTATCACATCTTTACTTCACCCATGTTCCTCATCAGTTCCTGATCTCATCTCGTGGATTTCTAGAATCCCTTTGCTTCTCAATGTCATGTCTCCCTTTTTGTCGACATCAACATAATTTACAGAAGGGTGACACTATCTTGACTCTAATTACCTTTACAATGAGGTGTCTCAGACGACACATGGAGAACCATCATTTCTCTCTACTTTCATTGACCCCCATAACATTCGACTTCAACACACTCTCATGTTACGATGGGTCTTACTTTGTGATTATTGTAGTTGTTTTATACTAGCCGAAGACCTCTGAAATTCATTGGGACACCAATGCCCATGCCATCGACACCATTTACAAGTGTCATCACTTCTTTTCAAAGTATTTTCACCATCAACATTGTCATCCGCCATTATCAAACCACTCCAAAGGGTGCTACAATTATCTACATTAGCATACAACTTTAGTTACTGTCTTACACATTTTGAGTTACATGACATGAGCATAGGGCATGCCCGCCTCATTTGTATACAGTTTTTGTTTTTCCACACCTAGAGAAAGGTTTGGGTTCCACAGGTTCCCCTCTCCCTCCAATGGGTCTCTCTTGCAATTCCTCTCAACACTCTTTCTTACAATGGTACTCTCAATAGAATAAACATTGATGTATTTTAGCTATACGTATGCTCCTAACCTCACAAATCAAGGGACATTTGTTATCACTGAAATTTCGTCCACAAATGGTTACAGGAATCCAACATCTCCAAAACACCTATTAGTTCATTCATGGCCAAAAAAACACATTTCCAAAGGGAAAACTATACAATTGGTTATAAAATACACATGTTCTTAGAATACAAAGGAAGCGCGCGCACGTGCGCCTATCAAAAAATGACAGAAAAGTGCATATGCGCCCGATGCACGATTGTGTATGCAAAAAGACGCACACACCTAAGAACAAGACATTTATGATTTTGGGCGGCCTCCCACCCACTTATGGTTCAGATCCCAAGTCGATTTGACCCTCAAATCTGAACTAAATCCGAGTGGGGGGCTGGTCAAAGACCTAAGGGTGCCCTAAAGGCCCCCTTGTTCACACTAAGGACCGGTTGGATAATGCCTCAAAGATTTACTATAGAAAGAGGCCATGGGTGCACTATATTTTAAAGAATCTATTTATATTGTTATGCTACCTCTATTCTCCTACAAGGAACCTCTTTTCTTCTTGGAGCATACTAGCATCATTTCATTGAGCTATTCACCTCACCTCTTGGGGGAATGAGCTTTGGATTTCTTCACCATTTACTTTCTATTTTGATATTTGTAAGAAGAGTTATCTCATAGGGGATTCAAGAGCCCTCCCTTGGAGGAAGAGGGGACCCATAAGTCTCCCTTTCTCTTTGTTGTTTTTGTTACACCTCAAAATTACTCACTTTGATAGTGTTGCAAGTGTCGTCATTACAAGTGTTGTAAGTGTCGCATCTTGTCCGCAAGTGTTGCATATTGAATCTAAGTGTTGCAAGTGTGACAAATAGTATACTACCATATTTCCTATTTTGTGCCTCTAACGACATCATAAAGACACTTAAGACACCTCAAAGGGTGGTTTGGAAGAAGATAAATCACTTGACAAGAGGTACAAGCTTTTTACCATTGGAAAAACCACTCAAAAACTGAATTTTGGAGAGGAATGCTCCCATACCCACTTTCAGGGAGTGCTGGCACTCCCTAAGCCTCTTTGGGAGAGTGTTTCAGTGCCCCGTGCACCCTTATGGGGGAGCACTACCCCTTTTCTGAGCAAATTTTGGGTTTGTTGAGTCAAATCAGGGAAGAATCCCTCAATTCCTAAAGGTAGTTGGATTCGAATAGATGGTCAAGGCATGATCTTAGGGGAGATCTTCAACTAAAGGAGAGGAATCCTCAACTCATCCCAAAGATCTCTCAAGTGGTTGGACCCCTCCAAGGTTATATAAGGAGGCATTCTCATGGTGAAAGGAAATATAGAGACTAGAGATTGATATCAAACTTATGATCCTATAAGTGGTATTGACAGACAAGGGAGATTGAGAATTATACCTAACTTATGATCTCATAATAAGGTATTGACATGGAGAAGATTGAAGATGTGAAACTTATGATATCATGAGTGAGATGTTATCAAATCAATCAGTGTAGATTACTTGAGAAAAGGGGTTGGACAAGGAGAATTGGAAGAAGCTACTGCACCTTCATCCAAAGGATTGTAAGTACTTTTACTTGTTCTCATTAATAATCAATGCTTGGCCTGTTTCTTTCAAACTTATGCTTGTTCCATATGAGTTTGTCTGTAGTAGATGGATCTATGTTTGAGCTAATCTTAGTAGAGTAGGAAGTCTTTTGTACCTTTGTTTGTTTTACAAGACCTATCAGAGAGCTCAGGATCAGAGCTCAACCAGGACTTTGCAAGGGCAAACGTCGCTTATAAGGTACATATCATTCTCCTTCTCTTTCATTCATTAGCTTGATTAGATCTAAAAGGAAGTTAATGTTCATGTTAAGAACTTTATTTCTTGGCCTTAGGAGTCTAGAGACCAAGAGGGAATCCACTTGTCTGCAGGGGGATTTACCTACAATAGAAAGTTGGCACTCCCTTGCGACCTTCTATAGAGTGTTGGAGTGCTCTGTGTCCCCTTTTGGGGGAGAGCTACCCCTTTTTTCTGTAAAAAATCTTCTTGGCAATGTTTTTTCTCAGTCTTTTTTGCTGATTCATCTACTCAGGGTTTATGATATCTTAGTGTGTCCTTGTTTTACCTCCAATTATTTGATTTCTAAGGATTAATCATCTCTTGTTTGGATTTTTTTGACATTTGTCCTTACTTTGGAAAACTCTTTGTCCTTGACGATTTAGAGTCAATTTGTCATTTTCTTCTCATTTATCTAATTGAGTGAAAACTTTGTAAGGGCATTCAAAGGTCTATCCACCCTTCCATTTTGATCTTTGAGGTCATCTTGTCCAAGTCTGTCTCCTTCCTTATGAGTTTTTGGATTTTTGTTTCTTGTTTGATCATAATAAGGGTGTATTTTGTTTTTTTTGAAGTTTTCTTCCAGATTGCTTAAATCTGACAACTCTTGAAGTCCGATTAGCATAAAAAGATTTACATCTACTGGTTATTAGTCACATACAAACATTTTAGCATTGTATTGGATTCCTTATTGATGACTATTTCATAAGGCCGTTGAATCTTAGTGTTTGAAAGTGAAAGGAAAATCCTTCTCCTTCCCTTAACTAGACATTCATTGAAAGAAAAGACTACTTATCATTTCTTATGCATGTTTTTGGAACTGAGTCATAATATCATCATTTTTCACTCTCATACACCTTTGAGTAAACAAAAACCACTAAAATCAATGCTTAACTAAAATTTATCATAATTTTTACATCTTTGTTAGCAAACCTATATTAGTTTAAGGTGTAGGGATTTGGAACAGGTTGAAAGGATAACTTTCCAAAGCTATCAAATAAACTTAGCATATTGCGATAGGGAGAGCAAATCCAATTGTCGTATAGGATTTCTGGGATCCCCCTCTCACACAGGCGTTATGCACGAGGTCGCATTCGGGTGAGTTATGACGATTATCCCTCTGCGATTCAACTATTTGTAGTGGTCAGATCATATATTGGGGGTCACTTGAGGGTATACCCACAATTATGTGTGGGAGCCTCTCGAGTTGATTTCAGACTTGTTATCCTTCCCATACATTCAGATCAGACTGTCGACTGTACCCACCCAGGGGATGATTTCAAATTGGTGACCTTAGTAGCCATAATATTTAGGGTCTCACACAAGGTGATGGTGAAGAGAAGTCTCACTGTACTTGGAATAGACGTTGGTCAAAATCACTCGGGCTCCTTGGAGGGTAAATCCACAATTACTGCATGGAAGCTTACACTAAGGCATAAGTCCATTAAGAAGGTCACCAACGTAACTAATCCACCCACTCTATCCCCTCCCCTTCCTATTTTGATCTCGCGACGTTGGATTTCATCACCAACTAGTGGTTTCATCGTGGGGAGTTTTTGTTTGATTGTTTTCTTCTCAGATTCATAGCGTGTGTTGGTTGTGTTACTTAGTGGACCTTAGGTAGAGTCAATGTTAATGGCATCAAATCCTGAGATTACCAATGGAGGAACCCCTTCTCCTGGGGAAACTTATACCTTTCCTTCATTTGGAAACTTTGGTCCTTCGTACATTGCCACACAGAGTCTTCCGGAACTCACCATCATATTACCGGTTTGGTTGTTCCCCACTCTGGTGATCTCGAATCCTCCCAGTGCTTCAACTTCACCTAATAATTTAGATTTCAGCACACCACCCACACATCAAAATCACATTGAATTTTCACCTTCTTCACCCATTAAGTCTCCTTCCCTTTCTCTTTCTTCATCAAGTGAAAGATTTAAAGCAAGTAGCTAGGTTGATCAAAAGAAGAAGAAATCGAAAGAGAAGAAGAAGACAAGCCCGAAAAGGACCAAGGCCCCAACAACATCAGATATTGGATCCAAGCAACCAGTTACTGTTAATAGTACTGGGGGTGTTGATGAAGTCAAGAAGATTAAAATGAAGAATCCGAAACCCAAATTCCCTTGCAATCTTTGTAAGGGTGACCAATTTCTGAGGGATTGCCCTGGTATTCCCAAGGTCTTAGAAATGTGGTCCTCCACGTCATCGACCTCTGTCAGGCATGCTGATGATACTTTGTTAACTAGTGACATTCAGGTTGGTAAGAAGAAGGCAACTATAAAATTCCCTTGTATGTTATGCAAAGGTGATCATTATTCTCACCTTTGTCCTCGCATGGACAAGGCTTCTTCTCTTTTGGAAAAGCTTCGACTTCCAAAAGGTTATCGTAAGATTTCCACCAACCCATCATTACTTGATGGACTGGTCAATCTGGTTCCATCCTCAGTCAATCCGATTGATCAGGTGGTCAATCTAGTTTCCTCCTCGATTGAACCACAAACCCAAGTAGCTTATCTAGTTTCGTCATCGATCATCCATACTCTTCATCAAAAGAGTGCAACCCAATTAGTCAATCTGTTTTCATCCTCGATCGACCCCACTCTCCCATTAGAGAGTGACACCAAAGAGGTCGATTCGTTTCCACCCGTCGACCCCATTCTCCTCTTGGAGAATGAAACCCAAGTGGTCGATCCGGTTCTATCATCATTCGATCCCACTCCTCCTTTGATGGGTGCCAAAGTGGTTGATCCAATCCCTTCCTTGGTCAGTCCCACTCTTTCCTCTAAAGAGTGCCTATGTGGTTGATTCAATCCCATCATCGGTTGATCCTACTCTCCCTCTAGAGAGTAAACCGAATACTGCCCATGTTTTTCTCGTTGATACAGAATCTACTGTGTTGGGGGGCATTCCTCATTCTCCCGCGAAACCCCCTCTAACCAATGAGGCCATCATTTTTTATTGGGATGTGCTAACAGGACCTCATATTCCCTCTCAAATTCCTTTCCATATTATAGTACAGGTTTGTGGTCAGGACATTCCTCAAACGCTAATAGATGAAGGTGCGCCCGTTAGTATTTTGTCCTCTGTTTCTTAGAACGCTTTGGTTTGTCCTCAACTTGCGTCAGTTACACAACATCTGTTAGTTTTTAAAAGAAGAACTAGTCAACCTTTAGGGACCCTTCCTCAATTTACGATAACTTTGGGAGGGAAAACTGTGTTTAGTGATGTCATGGTAGTCCGAGACCCCTTGGATTTCACTTTACTCCTTGGGCGAGATTATTTCTATTCCATGAAAGCTATTGTGTCCACTCTTTTTCATGTGATATCTTTCCCTCACAATGGAAGAATTGTGACTATTAATCAACTTTCCTTCATTGGTCCTGACTGGATTACCTCCCTGAATGGTTCTTATATGACAAAAGTATCGCCCCCGCTGCATGTCAATTATGTGGCGTTATCTCCCATGACTTCAAATTCATATGATTTGTATCCTATAGTTGACATGGTGATCTCTTCAGTGGGGTTATTGGAGCCTGATCTCCTTACCCCTAACGAGACCCTCGACAAGTGTTCCTTCCAGAGTGATTTTCTTCCATCCAGTGAAGATCTCTTGGAAGCCATGACTGAGTTTTGTTCTTTGACATAGTATCCTTCCAGAGCATTATTCTCTTGGAAGCCATGATCAAGGAGAGTCAACGAGCACAGTTTTTCTTCTCTGTGGAAAGCTCGTTAAAAAATGAAACAAAGGTCATGAGCACAATTTTTCTTCTCTGTGGCAAGCTCGTTAAAAAATGAAACAGAGGTCACGAGCATAGTTTCTCTTCTCTGTGGAAAGCTCATTAAAAAATGAAACGAAAGCTTTGAGAATAGTTTTTCTTTCCTGTAACAAGCTCGTTAAAAAATGAAACAACAATCTGGTGATTAAACCCAGAACCTTGAGCATAGTTTTCCTCTTTGTAGCAAGCTCGTTAAAAAATGAAACAACAATCTAGGGATTGAACCCGAAGCCCTGGGCATAGTTCTTTTTCTATGTCAAGATCTTTAAAAAATGAAATAGTCACCTCTCTTGAACCTTCTTTTCATCCACTCTTATCTTTTCTCTCCATCTAGTAGAGAAATTGGTGACAACCTCAAAGTCGGTGAATGAATTGAATCTTGGAGGGCATGTCTCCAGCCTTTGATGATCATTCTAGAGTTAAGCCACTAGATTTTCAAGCTTGGGGCATACCGATATTGGTATTTGTTCTTTCTCGTGCTCGTAAATACATGAGAATGCAACCGGGTAAAATTTTATCTCTTTTTTGGACCTGCATGGATATACGAAAAAGGAACCCCTTGGAGTCATCTTTGAGCTCTTTTCAGACTCTCTAAACATGAAAATATTGCCAAGTGATTTTCTTCCTTTCCCACTCATTAAAAGGTTTGAAAGGGCGTCTTTCGAGTGATAATTTATCTCTTTTTCGGCCTCGCAAGACTAATATTACGAAAAAGGACAACATTGGAGTCGTCTTTAAGTTCTTTTCAGACTCTCTAAATATGAAAAATCACCGATTTTACCTTCTATGGACTCATTAAACAATCATACATTGAAGGGCGCATATGGGACCAAACCCTTACTTCTTCTAGTTCATTAAACAAAGGAAGAGGGACTTAACGAAGGCGAGTCATATTGAGCATGTGTTACCCTCCTCAAGCTCGTTAAATTAAAAAGAGGTACTAAGCTATCTGGATGGGGGAAAAATTGAAAGAAGCAAGCCAAGCAATTTTTTGAGAACACTACTAGTAGCTCTTACGGTCACCCTTGAACATGACACTTTGTCTTTGCATGCATTTTAATCCGCTTAACCTATGCACCAAGCCAATCCTTTGAGTTTCTTTTACTTCTTTGGGTCACTTGAAGAAAGTCACAACATCCACTGCATTATCAAGTTTTGGTCCATGTCATGTTTCTGCTGTCGTGCCTCAATGTTCAAGGGAAGTATCTGCCTTGAGAGTTAGCCATCACAAATATCATGTTTCAATACCCATGTTAGTCCATGTTCATTTGATCTACCAATTACATATCTGTGTCAGTTTCATGTCGTTGATGGGGGATACATCAAGGCTCTCCTTCGATGAGTCTATTCCTATCGACTTCATCACATTATCCAGGAACTAGACTTAGAAACCAGTTAGTACCTTGGGACTTGCATGCCTCAATGGTAGGCATCCTCGTGTCCAACAGTGGGTTTACATTATTGACCTCTGATTGGATGATTCCAAGGATGTTCGAATTCATCTCATCTATTCACATTCATTGGAATGTACTAGAGTACCTTAGGAATCATTGACATCAAAGGTGATCTCCCTCACACTTGTTAACGATTTACATCATTGACCAGTAATCAAGTGGTTTCTACCATGTTTGACATCGAGACCTATATTCACATGGTTAGATTCGTACTACATCGAGATCTGTAAGAAGACTGTGGGTTGATTTTTCACTCTTATATGTACTTTTCCTAGGTTTCGAAGGAGTTCTTTTGAACTATGACACATATACTGTTACATAGATCCACTTTGCATTGGTCGTGGTTATGTCTTGTCATCTCGTAGATCCACTGTGTATTCTTCGTGGCTATAATCAGTTAAGGTCATAGGATTATAGATCCACATTGTATCTGTGGTGGCTATACCATTTTGTCAATATAATTATGGATCCGCAGTGTATTTTATGGCGGCCATACTTAAAAAGTCTTTATCACTCAAGCATAGGTATGCCTGTCTTGGGTTTTGAAACATGTCATAATATTTGTTTGATGGTTGTGTGCATCTTTTTCTAGTTTCTCTACGTCCATACGCTTGCTCGAAAAAGTATACAAAGTAATTCAGTCATCATCGTCTTCTAACTTCATACTTTTGGGGGCAATCTGTTACACCTCAAAATTACTCACTTTGATAGTGTCACAAGTGTTGTCATTACAAGTGTTGTAAGTGTCGCATCCTGTCTGCAAGTGTTGCAAGTGTCACAAACAGTATACTACCATATTTCCTATGTCACTCCTCTAACAAAATCATAAAGACACTTAATACACCTCAAAGGGTGGTTTGGAAGAAGAGGAATCACTTGATAGGAGGTACACGCTTTTTACCATTGGAAAAACCACTCAAAAACTGAATTTTGGAGAGGAGTGATCCCCTACCCACTGTTAGGGAGTGATGGCGCTCCCTAAGCCTCTTTGGGGGAGTGTTTGAGAACCATGTGCACCCTTAAGGGGGAGGGCTACCTCTTTTCTGAGAAAATTTTGGGTTTGTTGAGGCAAATCAGGGAAGAATCCCTCAATTCTTGAAGGTAGTTGCATTTGAATTGATGGTCAAGGCATGATCTTAGGGGAGATCCTCAACTGAAGGAGAGGAATCCTCAACTCATCCCAAAGATATATCAAGTGGTTGGACCCCTCCAAGGTTATATAAGGAGGCTTTCTCATGGTGAAAGGCAGGATAGAGACTAGAGATTCATACCAAACTTATGATTCTATAAGTGGTATTGACAGACAAGGGAGATTGAGAATTATACCTAACTTATGATCTCATAACAAGGTATTGACATGGAGAAGATTGGAGATGTGAAACTTGTGATCTCATGAGTGAGATGTCATCAAAGCAATCAATGTAGATTACTTGAGCAAAGGGGTTGGACAAGGAGAACTAGAAGAAGCTACTGCACCTTCATCCAAAGGATTGTAAGTACTTTTACTTGTTCTCATTAATAATCAATGCTTGGCCCGTTTCTTTCAAACTTATGATTTTTCCATATGAGTTTGTCTGTAGTAGATGGATCTATGTTTGAGATAATCTCAGTAGAATAGGAAGTCTTTTGTACCTTTGTTTGTTTTACAGGACCTATCAGGGAGCTCAGCCAGGACTTTGCAAGGACAAACGTTGCTTATAAGGTACACATCTTTCTCCTTCTCTTTCATTCATTAGCTTGATTAAATCTAAAAGGAATTCAGTTTCCATGTTAAGAAATTTTTGTCTTGGCCTTAGGAGTCTAGAGACCAAGAGGGAATCCACTTGTCCACAGGGGGATTCACCTACAATAGTTTTCCCACTAATACAATCTATCCATTGGTGGCATGAATATTGATCAATTGTTTGGTTGATTTTGGTTCTAATTTCCTTATGCACTTTAGTTTTGTTTCTTCAGTTGTTATTAGCTTAGTTGTTTGTTTATTTAATTTTATTGAGTCCTTTGAATCATATACTAACTTCTGTCTTGTTCAACTAACCCAACTGAACTTGCAAGTTTCCCTTTTTTGCTCATTTAGGTGATGAAAAGGATACAACAATCATGCAAAGAATATAACACATACCCAACAAGAATCCAGAAGAACCTCATCTCAACAAAGATTGTCAAACAATTGGATTTTACAATAACACCTGATCCAGGTGGATATCGGTGGCCACCCACCTATTCCAACTGGCTCATCTTGGTAGTTTTCCATTTTTCTAGTTTTGTTTTTATATTTTTTGGGTCCTGAACTTTCATGGCCATTTTGAGGCCCTAAAAATTGTTTTTAGGGCTCGCCACAGTTGAATTGTGAACCAATAAAAATTTTGATGACATAATGTGTATTCCTTGGATAGAGCTTACTGATGGGATATCATGCACCTAAAACAGAGATAGTATGCAAAAATTACAACCTTGGGAAGTTGATGTACTAACTTACCCAACGGGGCCCACATGAATTTTGGTGCTTCATCTCCTAGGGTTAGGTTTTTGGATGTCTAGGGTTTTGGCATTCATGTTTATTGTAAAAAGACTTTCAAAGCCTCAGTGTAGTCATATTCTTCTGAATGAGCGCAACTGTCACATATCTTCTTAGAGATAAGCCGCCACCATTGTAGCAATATTTTTTTCAGTTTACATTTTACAGTTTCAACGTTTTTTTTTATTGAATAGAAGCCATTTTTACTATATCTCTATTATTTTTTCTTGTGTCCTTTAATTAATAATAATAATAATAATAATAATGTGTTTTCATTTCATTCTTCTCATAAAATCTGGATGAGTGGTATCAGAGCGGTCTGCTCCTTGTCATTCTTAGTGCATGTCCCCGACCAGTTCAGGGTACAAAGAGTTGGGTCTCGAGCTTGTTTCACTTGAGGAAAAAATCTCTCGCATGCCCAAGTGACCTTCCATGGTGTGAGAAAATAAATATGACAGGATAGGAGATCCTTTCAAACTATTTCTCAAGGAAGCCCTTGTGCAACAAAGGCATGAGATGATGGATAATTTTGTGAAAATCCTTCAACGAATACCAACAAATGACACATCTTCCTCGAGCAGAGGCATCACCCCCTTCAAGGTACAAATCAAATTTGATATTCCTATATTTGAAGGTCATATAGATGCATATGATGTAGACAAATGGTTGAATATACTAGAAGGGTATTTTTCTGTCCATAACTTTTTGAATAGAGAAAATATTACGTTTGTGCTCCCCAAAGCCATTCCCCATGTCAAATATTAGTGGGAGAATTTCTGTGAGCAAAAGGAAATAGAGGAACCCTCATTATTTATAGTCACACTCACTTGGAAGTCCTTCATGGATGCTATGAAGGAAGAATATTACCTTGTTGGAAGTTATGACGACATGTATACAAAATGGACCACACTGTGGAAGGAGAGGGACCAAGCAGTGTCAAAGTTCAAAAATATATTCCATACATTGTGCACCAAGCTAGGTATCAAAGATTATAAGAAACATCTGGTGCTCAAGTACTGCAGTAGTCTGCATAGATACATACAAGCATAAATGAAGTTTCTATACATCTCATCCTTGGGCGTGGCCTATCAACATGTCGTCAAAATCAAGCAGAAGCTTAAATAAAAGATGCGATAGTTTGGTTCTATGAACCCCGCACAAAATAAGCAAGGAAAGGGAAACCCTAAACCACATAAAAAAGGGTGGATAAAATATAGATAACCTCGAGAAAACCAGTCTAATCTACAAACAAAGAATGATAATGGAAAGATGAAGAAAGGTACCGGGAAGTGTTGTGACTTCCATAAGAGCCCCTGACATAACATTGTTGATTTCTTCTCAAAGTAGTCATTGGTGGTTGAGGTGAAAGCCTTTGAATCAGATGTGGGTTTCGATTCTGATTCAGAGCCATAAAAGAGGAGATAGATCATTGACTCAGAAACCAATGTCAATGTTGCTAGCACAAATATCCAGCCCGATGAACCTGATGAGCTAGAGGAAGGAGAGTGCCTCTTTCATTCACAGATGTGGGTGAAAGGTTGTTAGGAGGAAAATCACTTTATGGAACGGGGTAAACCAAAACAGATGGAATGACTGCAGAAATCAACTCTAGTGTCAAGTATACTATATAAATAAAGATGCTAACAATACAACATAAAGGGTCTACCTCATCTGGACGTTCGTAGAAGACCACCATTGATCACTTCGCTCAAAGCTATATACCTCCAATGTGTCCTCAACAACCAATAAACACAAGAATATGGTGATAATATATAAAGTTAGAACATATAATAACATAATCTATCGATTTTTATAACAAATATGCCCATGGAATAACAATTCAAATATTTTCAATACATTAATTGGACGTGAAAAGAGTATTTCTATTAAAATAAGATCAACATAAGTGTATGAATGACAAACTTCTGTGTCGGCACATCTCAGAACCGAGAAACTAAGTCCCTTCCAGTTGGGCCTCCACCACTTAAATCCTCCACCAAAGGCAATCTCATAAAAGAGAGACAATGAGGCTCTCCATCAAAGAAGGAAGAGCTTGGGGGATGAACAATGTGTTCAGACTTAAAAGGACAAAGGGATGCAAACTGAATGTGAAGTGAATGATTTCTATAGAGTAACTTTCTATAGAGTAACTTTTCTCTCAAAGCTAAATTTTTCTCCCTTTCTCCACAACTTGGATATGGCCCATTTATAGCCTTCACATGGAACTAAAGTGCCAAGTCGGAATGTTTCCAGTGTATGGAAGGTCAAGGATGATGGATCTCCTTACATGACATTGAAACCCAACACCATTTTTAAATTTTGGGCACAAAACCTGATGTGCACGGGCTGTAATGGTGCAACCTGCGTATACGCATGCTGTATAGCTGTTAGGGTGCGTATATGTGTATAAATACAATTTTTAGCTCTGGGAATTGAAAAAATGGACTTCAAGTATGCAAAGGGAAATGGAAAAGGCCTTCTGAACAAGTAGTTGGGGTGAGGAAAATCTTGCTATAAAATATGCCCCCTAATGTGTGAGGTCAGAGGACTATCTGCGATGACCGAAATACATTATAATTCCTAGAAGTGGATTAACGGAGACCCAACTAGACAACCTAGTTTCTCATAAGAATATTACAATCCATAATGAATTTGTGCACATTTCTACCAATTTGAATTACACTGCACATCCATGTGGAAATATACGAGACAATTGCTCATGGCCATAGACTATCATAATCATGAACAAGGTTGTAGATTGTCATAGTCATGAACAAGGTCATAGACTGTCATAGTAACGAACAAGGCCCAGTGAAAACCAGTCTCAAAATCAATCTGAAGATATCTATATACAATGGAGTACAATCTGATCTCCCATGATCACTGAAGTCATACATGTACTGGTGCAATGAAATGATAGCAACAACTCATGAAAGCTGTGACTATAAATTGATGTCTTCAAGTATTCTACACAATTCGCCAAAGGTGCAAGTCTACATCACGTGAATAAAGGATTTGAGGTCGAACATAATGAGACTTCATTTGATTATCGGTCATTGAGATATACCGTTAACAAATGTGAGATAACCTACCGATAATGAAAGTAGGTATCTAGGCACCGAGTACATTTTTACAAGTGTGAATAAAGAAGTTGAGGTCGAACACTTGAAGAATCCATCGATCAAGAGACATTGATGTATTCCCAACTGTCAATGGTGGGAGAACCTGCCACTGATGACTGCAAGCCTCTAGGTACTCATAGGAATCTAGGCCTCGTTTCGAGAATAGATGACCTGAAGTCGATGGTAGAAGACCCGCTGAAAGGAGAGCATTAAGGCATCTCTCATCAGTCATCATGAGGTACAAAGAAGTAGCTTGATGATTTGGAGGAATGTGTACAAAGAACATGTTCACAAACCAACGGCCCTATGCGTATTTCGCATGCACCAGATGCAAGCAATGCACGAAAAAGACCCTCTATATAGAGCCAATAATGAAACTGCTGACAAAGGTGAGGAAACCACCAATAAGGATAATGGCATCAAAGACACTGCACGAATTCCAGTGTATGAATTGATTTATTACTTTAAAACACAAGGGAAACCCCCCAGTCAACGAAAAATGAGGAGATCTCGACTGTTGGGTTCAAGGTTACCTAGCTATAATGAAAGTAGGACCAGGGTGCACAATAGGACTACAACTTCATGTAACTTTGAGACACACTAAGGGTATGGCTGACATGCAAAGTCAAGAGTTCTGAGAAATGGACGACATAGGCTGAAAGACATCCTTTGAATAAGAGGATAAGACATATGGAGGACTTCGACAACATATACTTGATAATGAAACTTTGTTATGCATGAGGCACTAATAAAACTCTCCATAGGGATTGGAAGAGTAACCAGTCGGAGGAGTAAACTCTAAGTAACGATCTCAACTTCCTAAGATCATGCTAAACCCAAAATCTGGATGACAAGTGTACTCAAAAGTTTATTCTCTGTTCAAAGGTGACGTGCCTGCTACCAACATGAGATAATATTCTTTTCTTGTCCGGTTTTTTTTTTTCATAGACAAATGAATACTATGGTACAAGAGAGGAAATGAGTGTTATGAGTAATAAATTGGTTCCAAAAATGGAACATACCTATGCTCAATGCAAGGGAGTGCATGCAGGATGTGGACACTCGAGGGAATGTTTCCTCTTAGGGTACAAGGTGTCAAGATGCAAAAGATATAAACAAGGATCTGCTTGGCTAGTGATGCAAATTGCTAAGGTAATAGGCTTATAATCGAGAAAGAGAGAACCGACAAATGGATCAATACTACAAGATGGATAATGGAATGCAACTACAACTTAATTTCAAAGAATGTCCTTTTTGTTAAATTTATCCCCCTAAGCCCAAAAAAGTATAAAACAATACCTAGGATAACTCTTCTAGCCACTAATGACTAGAGTATTCCTTTTTTGAAATTAGTCTACTTGGTCCAAAAAAGGGTTAAACATACACCAAATAGACAACCTTTCAAATCCAATTAAAGAGTGTGAAAGAGAATTTCACTCGTCAATATTTTCTCTTTTTAAAAGAGTCGGAAAAGAGATTAACTAAGACTCATAGATGTTGTTCTAAGCAACATATCATGGGGGAGGCCAGGGCTCCCATGCAGGACTTCTGTGGAAATTCAACAACTCACAGATAGATGACACAATCTTGGGAAAAACATAATCTTTCCAAGTCAAGGAGGATAAAATACTTGCAGAGGTTACCTTTTCTACAATATATCAAAGAATGCCCCTTATCTAGAAGGGTGTAAAAGAAGGAATTCGATGCTCCACAAGATCATTCCAATCAAAGGAAGCCACCTTAGGACTTGGAGGGAGCATACTTTAAGAGAGTGGGATGATCCCTTGTTTAGGAGGTACAAGACTATAAATGCTAAGGGCATTGTCGAAATACACATCATCCCCCAAAATAAGAGTGGGATTGACTGAAGATTGCATCAACAATGTCACTTCCTTAGAGTTTTCACTCTCTAAGAGAAGAGTGGGATCAGACAAAGATTGCATTGGCATGACCACTTCTTCAATCGTTGGCTGAATAGGATGGGAGACAATAAGGTCAAGTGATGCATCAACCCAAAAAATAGTAGTGGTGTCGGTTGAATATTGCATCGACACAACCGATGGTTGAATATGATGTGAGACAACATGGTCAAGAGACACGCCACCTCCCAAAAGAAGAGTGGTGCTAGCCAAATATTGCATCGACATGACCACTGTATCAACCAAAGAAGGATTAGAATGTTGGGAAACCAAAGATGACTAAGAGCTCGAAGGTATATCATACAAGGACTGGGCTTCTTCTACCACGACAGTAGCAGGGTACATACGAGTTTGATGATATCCTTTTCAAAGTATACAAAGGAACTTGGACTTGCATCCTATACGTAAGTCCAATTGTATCAATGCCCCCAACTTGACTTGTAGTGGCCGGTGACATGCTCTCAACATGACTTGCAGAGCCTAGTAGAAAATATTCAACATGACTTGCAAATGTTGTTGACAAATCCCCAACATGACTAGCAGAGGTTGGTGATGTCTGTGCAGTGTGAATAGTAGTGACTAGAGTTGTTCCCCCATCATGACTTGCAATGACTGGTTGCATGTCTTCAACATGACTTGCATAGGTTGTTGACCAATCTCCAACATGACTAGCAGAGGTTGGTGATATAATGCTAGTATGACTCATAGTGACTGGACTTGTGTTTTCAACATGAATGGTGGTGGCTGGTTGCGACATTTGAGACCAAGGTTTCCGGAAAGACTGGTTTAGAGAAGTTGCAGGCTAGGAAGGGTTCTGGTATACACCATGGCCTTGTATGGAACAATAGTATCCTCCTCCAAACTGATTCATAAAGGGTTGTAAGGGTATCATCGGCGAGGGAGTTGCTTGCGAAGAGAAAGCGACATGACAAGGGATACTCAGGTGATGATATATGTTTCCCCCAGATGAAGGAAATCCATGAAGGGGGTTTCCCATACTATAAAACCGACTCCCCCTAGATGAAACACCAGAGGTCACATGGACTTCCACCATGGTAAAAGAATTTGTAGGTACCAACATAACAAAATAAGGATAGATGGACGTGATGTAATAAGTAGAATGACCACCCATTTGAGAATTTGCTCCTGGAAAAGTGAAGCTAGGATTGGATCCATAGGATGGAAATTCCAACCTCCTACCGTAAGAGTTGGTTGAGGGATATGAATCCCACCAAACAAAAAGGGACAATAAGGAAGCATCATGCCTCCAGACCCAAAACTAGGATTCACATAAGGCGACGAGACAGAGGAGGGAAAGTGCGAAGACATGTCTGGCATACCAAGAGAAAAATGGTTATAGGCCCAAGGTATTGGTTGAGTATTATGATTCAGCATACCACTTGGAAATAAAAAAGGATTTGTCCCCATGGAATGAGAAAATACCATGGGTCGGGTAGTGATAACTGAGGGAGCTGTTATCACCCTATAAGTTATAGGATCAACTGGTGTCTAGAATATTATCTATCTCTAGTGTTTTTGTTGACAAATGATTTTTCGTTCTGCAAATAATTGGAAAAGAAAAGAAGAAAGAAAATAAAAGAAGAAAGAAAAGAAAAGAAAAGAAAAGAAAAGAAAAGAAAAGAAAAAAGAAAGAAAAGAAAAGAAAAAGAAAAGAGGGCATAAAATAATTTCAATCCTTTCAAGCATGGCCAAGTTCTCTTTAAATTGATGTTGATAGGGTTAGTGAATAAGTTTGGATAAACCGTTTAATCTTAGCCAAAGTGTCTAGGTTAGATTAGTGAATAAATCTAGCCAGATTGTCTAATCTTGGTCAGATATCCCCAGGGTAGAGTAAATTCTTAACCCAACAGTTTAATCTGGGTTAATTGTCATAGAAAACTAGGTTAGAATATAGGCTAGTGTCTTTACTTCAATAAAACCAGCTTGATGATAAATGTTACACCATGATTTGGATACCTAAAGGTTGTTGGACTAACCCCTTGGTGGGGTAG
>ML795027.1:37225-58579 GCA_009831015.1 Picea engelmannii | reverse complement strand
GAAACATTGCCAGAGACCAAAAACGTTATGAAAAGAGATGCCACGATTGCCAGAGATCGAAAACGTTATGGAAAGAGATGCCACGCATTGCCAGAGATGGGAAACACTATGTAAAGAGATGCCATTCATTGCCAGAGGGTTCGGAAAAACGTGAGTGGGTTGGAAAACGTTGGGGAAAAACGTGAGGCTATGCTCGAGAAAAGAAAAGATGTAGAGAGCCATGCGTGGGGTGGAATAGACATAGCATAGATCAGATAGAGGAATGAGAGTCTCCAAGTGTTGTATTGTTCTCATCTTTTAATAAAATAGTTCAGAGTTGTTCCATTCACACGATTCCTGTTATTCTCATTTTGCTTTTGCTGTAGGTTATTCATTTTCAGTATGCATTGAGTTAGAGAACGGCCTGTGGACAGAGAAGGCAGGGCCCCCTTCGCTAGAAACAGAGCTGATGCATTGTGTTTACAGTAGATTTCATATTTGATTTCATCTTTCAGCAGTTTGCTCAGTGGTTTGATAGAAGTAGTATTTCATTTCATTAGAACCAAGGGTTTAGCATTATCTTTCCAGCCAGTGATTTCATTTCTTCAGTTTTCACATTTAGAGTAGTGCAAACGCGTGCAGAACAAAGTAGAGTACAGTAGCTTCTTTCAGTGAGTTTCTTTTAGCAGTTCAGAGAGTAGCTTGGCATTCTTTAAACCCCCTCTTCAGCCCTGCATTTCCTGTGCTGGTTCCTCTAAGTCTACCTTCCCGGGTTGAAAATTAAATGTTGATTTACATGGTATATCTGCAGCTCGACAGATTATCTCTGAGATGAGGGTGAAAAACAAGAACATCCCGTACGTCCACAAATCTAGGCCTGAAGTCGAGAAATTTGCAAACCAGATGATGTGGGATCCTAACACTTTGGTCGAAGCAGAACAACAGGATCCCCGACCACTGTATCGCAAATGACCACACCATAGGTTCCGAAAGAGAAAAGGCCTAGGAAATATTTATTTCCACCTGTCACTGAGGTGTCGCCAAAAGAATTTCAATTGCATACGAAAAGGGCTAAAACCATTTCATCTCCTGGCCTGACTGGGGAAAAAGAAGCCCCGTCTAATACAGTGACCAAGGTTGATAGGCCACCCCTCGGTGAAAGCCTCCAACATATCATAACCTCAGCGTTGTCGAAGAAATATACATATTCTCCATCGACCACCCAGCCAAGCAAGGTAGGACCGAAGCTGAGCATCTTTGAAAAGTATGAGCTGATAAAGAAAAGGAACCAGACCCTGACCAACAGTACTTGCACCCAGTTCTGGAAGCAGACGTCGACTACACAACATAGGCTGCTATCGACATTTGACATCGAGAAGGGAAGAATGCATATGGCATTCCTCCAAGCACAAGTGTCAGATCCAAAGGTGATCACTGATTACAAAAGGGCCACCTTTGAATTCCAGACGAAGGATGTGCATCCGGTCGATCAGATGGATCTGCACAAGCAAACAGGGGAAATGGTATTTTATACACTGTCACATGCTTCCACTACTGTGTCCAAATTGCAAGTTTCCCTGAACAACGTTCAAACACAATTGAAGTTATAGAAGATATCATCCTTTGCCAAGGATAACAGAATCAAGACTTTGGAGGAAGTGGTCCTCAAGATCGGTTACAATCCTTCGAACATGAAAGTAGTCGAGGAGATGATTAAGAAGAAGAATGCTGAAATAGCCTCCTTAATAAAACCACTGAAACTGCCGCCAACGGAAGATTCACAGATGAAGGAGATAGCAGAGAAAGAAGGAGAAAAAGATGAAATGCTCAAACTACTCATGGAGCAGAATGCACAACTTAAGGCAATGGAAGAGGAGATGGAGTAGCTGGTGAAAGAGAAAGAACAATTGAAGCCAATGGAAGTCATTCCATTGAGTGCCATTCCAATTTCGGGAGTGAGCATAGCGTCAGCGACAGAAGTCCCATCTGTGACTCCACTGACATCCCTGGAAAAGACAACCGACTTGGCTAAATCTATGGAAAAGATCAACCTGCAGGAAACAAAGATCAGCAGGCTCAAAAAGGAGATTGAGAACCTTTAGGAACTCAAATCTTCCTTTCATATCAGCCTCTCCAAGGAAAAGCAGGTGACAGATTAGCTCAAGAAAGAGTTACAACAGCTCCGGAAGCAAATAGTGGCAGGAAAAACTTTGGTCGAGGTTAAAGAAAGTGTATGGACAGACATCACCAAGTCCATGAATGAGATATGGCCCATGATACATATCATGTTTGAGCAGAGTGAATTGGTGTAGAGAAGCAAACAAGCCATTGAGAAGATCAGATCAGAATTGGGAGAGATGCCAACACAGGCTAACGAGATCATCAAGTTCCTTAATTCTAAGACTAGGGAGGAGCTGGAAGAGCTGAAAATTGAAGACAGAACAAAGACCATCCTTGAGGTCAAAAGAGTTTTAACCAAGAGAGGTTTAATGCTTCAGCTGGAAGAAAAGGTTCAGGCCATGGACCTAGGGGTACAAAGTTTTTTTGGTAAGATTGAGGCTCTACAGAAGAAAGGTCTTCCTGGTCTAAAGGTAATCAATGACAAATTGATGACACTCCCAGACTACAAAAGGAGACTGGCCGATGTGGCTAAGGATAGTTCAAAGTTTGTAGGAATTCAAGGCAACATCACTGGCAAGGTGTTCCTAGATGCACTTTAGTGGGACATCAGTATTCAGCATGAGATTCGATACATCTTCGTCACCAAACCTACCTCCGCCAAGTACACAGAAATGGACGAAGTGTATCGAAGACTACTCAAAGTCAACATAACCAGTCATCTTCGATGGGAGGAACTCTATGATTTGATCGAGTAGCAGATGAGTTTCCCCAGCCCAGTCGTTTGTCCAGTTAGATGAGGTCGCGTAGAGGCTTCATCAACGACCCACCCAGAAATCAGCATGCAGTTACACCACGTCATTAAGCAGTTCCTAGATTTATGAAATTTGTTAAGTTAGTTAGGCTAAAAATAGATTTAGCACATCCTGGTCATTAATGACAGGATCGTTTGTAATTTTGAGTTATAAATACTTCATCTTTCGAAGTACTGGGGGTTGTTGATCTTCACACCCTGCAAGCTATCAGACTGTAATATTTTTGAAGAGATCTTCCATTAATACAAAGAGGCACTTTTATAGGATTCTTGCATGTATTCACTGGTGATGTGTTTCTCTCTAAGTTAAATGTTATTCTCACTTTGTTATCATACTGTTTTCTAAATCTAATCTTTGGAAGTAACGAACGTTGCAGGATTTATCTTGTATACCCTCTTTCTGACTCAAAGATTTAAGTATTTTATCTTCCCATTTTACAATAAATAAATTCTTAATTGCTTTTTTGTTGTAATTGTCTTTCTCATCTTTTTTGTTGTTTCTCATTTATGCTACTAAAGAATCCAGTGATTATATTATCTCTCCCTGTGAAAGGTTCCTTTGTCTTTTCTGTTTCGGATTTCATCTTTACGACACAGACCCCATAGCCCAATGGATGTGTAAAATATCTCAACCAACTCAACAAACACTATGACACAAAATTGACTTACCTATTTATCTAGCCTAATATTTAAAAATTTGTTACATATCTAAATCATATAGAGAGATCCCTCTTTGAAGTTGGAAGGGCTAGATCCCAGCTTCAAAAGTGGTTGGATAAAGTTACCTCTCGTAGATTTCTTCTTCCTAACAACCTCTTGGAAATTTACAGAGCGCTAACAGGAGTCACATGGGCTCCACTAACCATAACAATGAAAACTCATGACACAATACATAATCCTAAGGCTAACTAATAATCAAAGATCACACCAAAATAAACAAAGGGCCAAATGCACACAAACAATATTAAATGGATGAAAAGGGGCCTTCCTCACTAGAGTAGGTATGTATTGCCCAAGAGGGGCCCGAGACACCCTTCAAAATATCAGAGGTATCATAATTAGTTATAAGGGCCCTCGTGGGATTAACAATGCAGTCGGTTAGATCCCCCCATAGAGGTAACCGTCCATAAAGGTTGTGTGATGTCGAACCCTTATATGACTTAGGGTACTTGTAGAATAAACAATGCAAGTAACCTATGTGGTTACCTATGTCAAGAAAATAAAGCCACCATAATATAACCAATGCGCAAGAGTAAAATTGTAAGTCAGGTCCACCGTATGGGCAGGGTAACAAAGCCCAAAATTTTGAAAGCATCGCCTCTCACAGAGGTAAAGGTACTAGAAATACCCCCATATATGAATAGATCCATGAAAATATATCTAATGCTAAGAAGGTATTAGAGGGATATCTCTGCAACCAACTTCGCACGACCGCGTGCTTAACTCTGGTGTGAGCGGAGGCTCCCGATGTCACTAATTATACAATGGATTTCACCACTCCCTTAGTCAGACACTGTTGGCACAGGGGCATACCCATGGTTCAACGCTTAACAATGCACCAACAAAACCCCAACTACTGGCCCTTTCGACATCACCCGCAAAGAAGGCAAAGTCTCACACGAGGTAGAAGCAGGGGGGGTTATAGGACGTAGGTGTTTGTAACCAGGCTGGGACACAAATATGTGATAAGAGAGCTTCACAAAATATTTTTTTAATGCTTAGGAAGAGAACATGCATTAGTTTATTAACCTCATTAACACTACAGAGTATAATCAAAGACAAATAAGCATAGTAACAACAAGTGATTATGCACCCTGAGCACTTAGGACTTAGCACTATGAGTTAAATATATCATTCATTTACCCTTCAACTTAAGAAATACAATACATATTCATTACACATCATAATCAAAGCACTAAGCAAATGCATAACAAAAGAGACACTGCATAAAGAAAACCATAGACACCAGATATACGTGGTTCACCCCAGGGTGGGGCTACATCCACAAATCGCTTCGTCTCTTTATTATCTGCCAAAATATTACATCCAGTCACTCCTGTGCACTAAGCCACAGAGTCGAACTTCAAACAAGACATGAAATCTATGCATTAAGCACTAGATCCTCCTTCTTAACGTTCCAAAAATAGGTCAAATGCACAGAACCAAAATTTCTTATCACAACACTCAACACCTTCTACAAAATCACAGTCGAGCACAAAGCCTTGACCACATACATTCCTTCACACATAACATTTCTGCACATAGAGATACTTTTTCTACACTACATTCCCCTTTATTTATACTTTACAATAAGGCCTAAACATGGGGAAAACCCATGGGACGACATCCCATTAACCCGTTACAAAAACCTAACCCTAAAAATAGGTGAGATCCACGATATCAACTTCGCGAGATCCATGATCTTAGCTTCGCTTGGGCACTCCTACTTCGACTAGCGTGTCGAAGTACAAAAGTGGGCCAAAACCTCCAAAAATGACCCAAGTTTCCCCAAAACTTGGTCGAGGGACAACATGCCCCCAACACTCACCTATGACTTGTCCTAAGTCACTGAGGTCTGGAAAATGATGCTTCAAAAGCCTCGAGCTTAAATCGAGCTGCTTCGACTTGCTGCCTCACCTGAGACTCCTACTCAACAATATCCTGGAATGTATGCTTTGTAACATGCCCTTCCAGGCATTGTTCTACTGCTGCAACTACTTGATCTAACTGTGAACCTTGGCTATCAATCTCCTCAAACACCTTGCAAAATTCATCTTGCATAGGTTGTAACTTCTGTGTTCCATCACCTTACCCTAGAGGGAAGTGATATGTTGTTGTACTGTGCGCTGCTCCTAGGATATCTTCATCCTTTCGATTGCTATGAGAAAATTCATCTGTGCCTGCAATGAAAATTCTTGCTACTACGCCTCTTGTAACTGAGCCTCCAACTTCTTTAACTCTAGATCATTGGTGAGGCGTTCATACACCCGAGTGATTTAGTCCCTCAACTATTTACATTTCGAGGCGAGGGAGAAGCAGTCTCGATGTCCAAAAGTAGTCTATGACCCCATAAATACGTTTCCTAACCATTCTGGAGTGTCATTCTAATGGTCGGGGCACCTCCAACAGTTATATAACTTCACCAGGGAGAAGTCCAAATCTGCGTGGACTTGCTGTTCTAGCGAGGTTCAAACCCTTCAAAATCGCCTCTTGTGAGGTTTCGGTCTACGAAGTCTTCTGTCCGATTTCCTTAAATTCTTGTAGCTTTTCCAACTTAGCCTTCTTTTTATTGAGCTTCCTTGCCTTCTTTCTTGTTATCTGAGTCTCTTTAACTGTTTCTGGAATCCTCTTTCCATTTTTACTCTTATCTTCTCCTAGCGTGGTGGCTTCACACTGTTGAGGTACCCTCAAAGGTTCTGAAGTTAATATCCCTTTTCTTAACACTTCCTGTTGTGGGTGGGAATCCCTCCTACGGACTTAGCTTTTAAGGGCTCTAATCATGCATGCAGAAAATGACCATTTCAAAGGCCTCTACCCTTTCCTATTTTCCCAACACAAAACCCCACATTCATGCAATACAAAGGTGTAAATGAGATTTGGTAACTCTACCTTAAGTCCTTCATTTGATGTCAATCCCTTTTCTTTCACTCGGTCTTTGATTGCAAGCCTCCTCCCAAAGCTGACCTACATTCATGTATGAACAAACAAAAAGCTGCGAACATGCATTTCATATACTAATTGTTGGGTTAGTTGTGACAATATCATAAAATAAACATTCAACTTGAACACATGATATGGTGGGATGGGAAAAGTATTCATTTTTGTATTAATCTTCACAAGAGTAAACTTACAATGTGTGATCGGCACTGCTCCTCGAAATTGGTCCCGGAATCCTCTTAAACTGTCCTCCAACTGCTTTGCTCTATACTTCTCTTTGCACAAGGATGGCTAAAGGTTGGGACAAGGGGAATTCTCAATTGGGCATAGTCTCTTTACTATGATTTTCCTCTCAAATGGGACCCCTACCCCTTCTTTTATAGGCTAGAAGGAGCTAGGTATTTGGTCGAATGACGGACCATACATGGCTGAAAGGTTTAGTTAAGTTGCCCAAAGTTGTGTGTTCCATTAGCAAATTTCCTTTTTCCATGATTTTGTAGGTACATGTGGGCTGTATTGGGGCATCTAGCATGTACACATGTGCAGTAATGGAGCAGGGCATGTGGGCCTTTATAAAGGGGTTTTTTAAGAAGAGTTGTTCAGTAGTGTTTTGGCAAAGAAGGAGTCTGAGATGTCCTGATGCCAGGTAAGTATGTATGGTGAAAATTAGGGTTATAACATATGCCCCCTAATGTGTGAGGTAAGAAGAACATCTGATGGCCAAAATATATTATCAATCTTTATCAACCTACCAAACCAATGAGCACAAGGACTAGAATTCGGGAGGTGCCATATGAAAAATAAAAATTGTCCTAGTGAGGTGGGCATACCCATGCTCGGGATGAAATAACATCATGGCTACCAATCAAATACACTATAGATCCATGTCATATAACTATATAAAGTGCAGCCGCAAGCAATACATAGAGGATATACATCTCAAAATAAAAAGGATATACATGTATAGTATCCATCTTCTAGAAGATGATAAGGCCTGATGGTTGTAGATGAGGTCTTCAGAGCTTGAGAAACATCTTCAAAATCTTCAAAACAAAGGTAGGAGTGTAATATGAGTGTACAAATTCACTACCCAGAGGTCTTTGATGGCTCATCGGTCATGGAGAAGAGAATCTTTGATGATCAGACTGAAGGCTTCATTGATTTCGAACAAAGACTTGATTGGAATTTTGGGATGGTCGGGCATGCAGGCAAGAGACAAAGTACAGAGGGGCCGACTCAAGCTTGGTAAACACTTTCCTTGGACAACAACACGACATATGATGAGACTCAGGCAACATGACATTCACATAAGTTCACAAGGCAAGAGGCGACACAAACTCTCCATATGTTTGAAAGAATAACCAAATGGAGGAGGACACAACTCTATGTAGCGAGAACTACTTCCTAAGTTCATATTACATCCCAGATCTTGAAGAAAAATAGAAGGATGTGCTTTGTCCAAGGGCGACTCATTGTGCTTCCAATAAAAAGAAAATACTTTTCCCTTCCTCTTTTTGGGGTATATTTGATTTTTTTTTGTCTTTTTCAATAATTTTTGAAAAAGAATAAAAGAATGCTACGTTACAAAGGAGGAACGAGTGTTGCAAACATACGAGTTTGAGGTGCAAGGACAAGCCTAATATTCAAAGAAAGGACACTCGGAAAAAATCCCTCCTGGGGCTAAAGGTTTCAAGATGCAAAGGCAAAGTGCTACAGGGCTTGCGTATAAGGCATGTTTCAGATGGTTCGGTTGAGAGCAACATGGAGCCAGCATTAGGCCAAAGATGCAGGTATGCAACTGTGATTAATAATACACACAATGGTAACGTCCTTCAATGTAAGTTTAACGAGCCCAGAGAAGGTAAGCTCGGTAGTTTTTCATATTTAGAGAGTCTAAAAAAACGTAAAAGGAGACTCCAATGGGGTACCTTTTTCGAAGGTAGTCTAGTTGGTTCAAAAAAGGGGTAAACTAGCACCGACAAGACATCTATTCAAAACCATTTGAACAAGTGTGATAAAGACAAGATCACTCAGAAATTTTTTCATTTTTAAGGAGTCTGAAAAAAGATTAACTATGGACTCCGTTAGGAACGTTCTTCTGGACCATTTTAACGAGTGTGAAAAAATAAGGTCACTCGACGATCTTTTTAATTTTAGGGAGCCTAAAAAGAGCTTAACTATGGACTCCGTCGGGGTTCCTTTTTCGTAAATTTAGTCCCTCAGGCCCGAAAAAGGGTTAAAATTATACCTAAGGATACTCTTCTAGATATCCGAGGCCTCTAGAGTATACCTTTGTTCGTACAGTTGACCATCCAGACCGAAAAAGGGGTAAACTACCGCCGGATAGACGTGAATTCAAATTTCAGTTTAATGAGTGTGAAAGGTCACAAGATCACTTGACAATCTTTTCATGTTTAGAGGGTCTGAAAATTTCTTAAAAGAAGACCCGTTATGTTTTTTGGAGTCCCGAGGGTGAGGTCAAGAGTGATAAGGAATCATGCAAATGAGGCTCAAACTCGTAATCAAGAAAAAATGAAAAGGGACTCCCGAACCTATAGTCCTTAGTGACAACATGGACACCATAATGTAACCAGGATCTACCTAGGGCATCCATGTTACGGTAAGCTCTACCACCAAATTACGACACTTCTAAAGCAACAATAATGGTTCCATGTCACAACTCGGTGGGATTGATCTTGTGGCAAAGCAAAAAAGACAACGAGATGTAGAAAGTGGAGGTGGAATCCTGACTTAAATGCAACGAGTTGGAAACAATGACTTTTTACCAAAGGACCGTCAAAACGCCCCAAATCTAAAAAAAAAACAATTCCCAATATCGAAAGAAATACTTCCCGTGACCATCCAAAGAAGACTCTTGAACCATCTTAAATGATTTTCGGTTTAGAAAAAATGACAAAAGGGTCCGAAAATCGACAAAAAGAGGCCAAAACCTCTATAAATAGAAGCTGACAGCTCATTATCACCATTGTTAATTCAGAAATTGACTAAAAGCCAAAACTGTCCCTTTGTGAAAAGAATTAATTACGGGAGCCTTGGTGGACAAAACAACCATCCGCTTGGACCAAGTAAGTATAACCTACCTCATCTTGCAATCTAATTCTTTATTTATATTGCATTTAGTTTCATTCTTTTTTTTTTTGGGGGGGGGCGCCGACCTTCAAAAGGTCAGCCCTACGTCCATGCGGGTTGTCCTATGACAACCTGCATGTACACTCGCTCTGTCTTATGTCAGACCGTGTGTACACATGACTGTCATCACAACAACCCACGTGGACCCTCCATTTAGTGCAAAAAAATTAAAAAAGCAAGAGTTAACCCTCCTAAACTTTTCCCATGTGTAGTATGTATGTGCACTGGTGAGAAAGAGAGCATGAGGATATTAGTGCGCTGGTTGGGGAAGACCCTAATGTTGTTGCTGCGTTAATGCAATGTGTATTGTTGAAATTTTTTATGTGTCCTTTCATGTGAGGACAACCTAGGCTACTGAATGCCTTGGTTGACTATTGGCATCCCGATGAAAAGGCCTTTATGATAGAGGGGCAGTCATTGGTTCCAATGACAGAGGACATATACTTTCTAACTAGCCTATCCAGAAGAGGGGAACTAGTCAACTTCCGTACGTTTCCCTCTGGGCCTCACAATATATCGGAGTTGATTGGACTCCATTGTGAGGTGGGTACAAACTGGATGAGCTCACAAGTGTCGATAAGAAAGATCTTAGACTTAGAACTGCAGGTGATCGTGTTGCTCATCGGGTGGATTACTAGGTCTGCAGCTTTGCATCAGGCATCCCGTGCACATATGAACTATGCATTTCAGTGCCTAAATGGACAGATTTTTGATTGGAGCACCACATTACTGGAATGTATGAAGAGACAACTAACAGTCTTCCAGTAGCATACTCATAGGAACTTCGGGTTTGGAATGATTCTTTGCTCTTTCTTCTTTGAAAGAGTGCCTAGTTTCATCCCTCGAGAGGTGGTACAAGAGCATCAAGCCTCTCTTCCCGCGATATGCTGATGGGAAGTGTTGCTGCCACGACAGGGTGGAGGAAGGACCAATGAGTCCTTTGATGATGAATTTTTTTCTTGGTTGCCGCAATAGATCCCAGTCATAGAGGATTACCCTTATGCTGGGATTGACTTCTCAAGAGACTTGGAGATACCGGTACCTCTCGACGAGGAGTGAGGAGAGATGGGTAAGTTTGCATCGTTATATATATACATACACACACACACACACACACACACATATATATATATATATATATATATATATATCATTTTCTTTATACCAGAGCATTTGATAGATATGTGTCTATTATGTGCAGATGTGGGGCTAGTGTGACCAATGGATTATGAGAGGAACAAGCGACGTCCTCGGCTAGGGGCCACACCCGCCACTGCAGGGGGACTAACAACAGTAGGAGAGTTTCCAGCCGGTGAGGTTGAGAGGGTTCTAAGACGAGTAGAGTGAAATTTTACCTCGCTCACTCGCACAGTCTGCATGGCAGAGATTGAGGATATGCCACCATCTATGCAACCTCACATAGTGGGGGCGCCGTGGACATGGGTCTGTCTTTTTAGACGTTTGGAAAACACTTTTGATTATTAAAAAAGGGCCCACAAGCCCCATCCTTAGATAGGCTGGACTTTTCACGTGTTGAGGGCACTAATTGTATATTTTTTGAGGGCATAAGCCCCATGACTCGTTACTAGTCGTATTTTTGAGGCGCATGCGGCCACCTATGTACTCTGATGATTTAGATATTATATATGGATTTTTGTGTCTTTTTATGTCTTATGGATTATATTTGCCTTTAAAAATGTATTTACATGTGCATGTGAATTTATTTCTTATATGTGTTTGAGATGCCAATCCAATATTTGATTAGCTAGAGTATCTGTGACTTGATTTAATCTCCTAGGAACATGAAAATATGTAATATAATCAAAGCTTCATTCTAAGAGATGTACCCTAAGGAATCGTCAGTGTAAAGTAGATTCATGAACATGGTAGACTCTATTTAATTGAGGCACAACCAGCTGAGCATCTAAATAGACCCGAAGGTGAGAGATACCAAATGACAGAGCATCACGAAGCAACTCAATAACTGTGTTGTATTCAGTGACATTGTTTGTGGTGTCTCCTAAACATATACCTCTTGAGGATAATAACTGGCCTTGAGGTGTAAAAATTACCGAAGCCGCGGAGGAAAGCCTCCGAGTGTGTCGGCTAGCGCCATTTGCATACCCAATGAACACGTCTAATTCACTTGACATCTGCCACAGTGACAAAAGATAACATAAAAGATGGCACGTCCATAAAACCAAAAGAAACTAGAAAGTAATAGTATAAAGACTATACATATGTTACAAAAAGTTACCCAAGGTGACCTACCTATGAGTAATACTTCTTGAGGTAGAGCCCATTTCTATGCTCCACCAAAGCATTTTCCTCAAAGTCTACCAGACGATAAGTGCCCTTTTTTAGAATCTCTTTTACGATGAAAGGTCCGAACCACATGGGTTTGAATTTGATTGACCCCAGGGAGTCCTTATCCTAGTCATAGACCAGGACAAGGTCGCCTTCAGAGAAAATCCGAGGATGAACAGACCGATCATAATGACACTTGAATTTTTGTTTGTGAGCCTCGTTGGCCAGGGCCGCATCACAACACTGCTCATTGAGCTTCTCAAGGTATAATAACCACTCTTCAAGTGGAGATGTGTCTGGCAGTAACTGTACTGCCAATTTTAGGGACAGGATCTGACATTCTATAGGCAAGACTGCTTCCAACCCATAAACGAGTTGAAAAGGTGAGAAACCGGTTGCAGTCTTAACAGACATTCGGTAAGCCCATAATGTTGAGTATAACATCAAATGCCAATTTGACTTGCATGAATTGATCATTCATTGTAGGATGGTATTAAGAGATTTATTTACAGCTTCCACCTGACCATTCACTTGGGGGTAGTAGGGTGATGAATGTTCTTCTGCAACCCAAGCTTTGATGTTAATTCAGTCATGATTTGGTTCTGAAAGTGACTACCATGGTCAATGACAATCTCTCTCGGGATGTCGAACCTTGCAATTATCTGGTTGAACAAAAAGAGATCTGCAGTCTCTCCATCATATTTAAACATTGGCATAGCTTCGAGCCACTTCGTAAAGTAGTCTATGACTACAATGATATAACGGTGCCCCCTTGCCGAAGGAGGGTTGCATGTAGTGTAATCAATCCCCCACTTGGTGAAGGGACCAACTGGGATGACAGGAAACATGAGATCGGGATGTGCCCTCATCTTTATAGAGAATATCTGACACAGGTGGCACTTCTTGACCAATTTGATACCATCTTTGATTAACGTTGGCCAAAAGTAACCAGCTCATGAAATATTTTGGGTTGTTGCCAACCTAGAAAAACGACAACCACATGCTCCAGTATGGGAGTTGTTAAGCATTATAACTGCTTCTTCATGAGTGAGACATCGACGAAGGATGCAATCTACACCTTGGCGATACAAAGTGTCGTTGAGTATGAGATAGTTCTTATCCTGATGGCGTATACGACGACGCTCATCGCGATAAGTAGAGGTGGGGAAATTCAAAGTCTGGAGATAGATAAGTATATCTCCATACCAGGGATTCAAGGATGAAATAAAAAACATGTCTCCTCTAATAGGCGACTCTTCGGGCATAACCTCACTGATTCAATCGGAAGTTCCAAGATGAGTTTTGCAAATACCAGTGACTTTTTGGATTTCGCCGAAACAAAATTTAAGTCAAATTCCAGGAGGACAACTGTCCATCTATTGATCTTCCCGCTAATGACACATCATGTTAATACGTATTGAAATGGATTCACAACGACAATGATGGTGGTCTTGCGAAACAAAATATAATGACAGAACCATTGAACAACATGAATGGTTTCCAATGCCAATTTTTTAATATGGGAATAATTGAGTTCTGGTCCAACCAGGCCTCGGCTCAGGTAATAAATCACATATTCTAAGAGGAATTCATCCTCCTGAACTAATACCATACCGATAGTTTACTCTACCACAACCAAGTGCAATAATAAATCTTTGTTATAATTAGGTGGTCGGATCAAAGGGGCAGCCGTGAGGGCATGTTTCAATGTGTTGAAAGAGTGTTGAGTGGCTTTGTCCCAATGAAAAGGGACATATTTCTTTAGAAAACACATAAATCCCTGTGTGATCTCGGCATAGTTGGCTATGAAATGCCTCAAAAAGTTTGCTTTTCCCTGTAAACGTTGAAGCTGAAGGATTGCACGCGGGGGAGGAAACTTAAGTATTGCCTCCACCTTGAGAGGATCGACCATGATCCCTGTTGTTGAGACTATGAAACCAAGCAGCCGTCCTGAAGTTATGCAAAAGCTGCATTTGTTTGGATTTAAGCAAATTCGGAAGTAGCGACATCACTCAAAGATAAGTCAGAGGTGTGTGGGATGATCCGTTCTCTTGCGAGATTGTGATGCTAAATCATCTAAATAGGCTTCGATTATATGCTTGAGATCATGGAAAGCAAAAGACATGGCCCGCTGGAAGGTAACTCCCGAATTTTTGAGACCAAAAGACATCTTACGATAGGCAAATGTACCCCATGGATAGATGAAAGTTGTTTTGTGCTGGTCTTCAGGTTTGATCTGTATCTGATTATATCTCGAAAAACCATCCATGAAAGAAAAAGCCTTGCAACTGGCGCATTCATCGACTATCTGGTCAATGAATGGTGTGGGAAAATTATCTTTTGGACAGGATTTGTTCAAATCATGAAAATCCGTACATACACAAATCGTGCCCTTATTCTTGTTGACTGGCACAGGATTTGACACCCATTGGTTCAAATGGACAGGATAAATAAAACCTGCTTTGAGCAGTTTCTCTACTTCAACCTTAATAGCTGCTACTTTCCTGGGATTAACTGGACGAAGCTTCTGCCGAATTGGCTTGGCATCAAGATAAGTTGTGATTTCATGCTCGACTATTTTTGGATCAATGCCTGGCATTTCCTTGTAAGACCAAGCAAAAATGTCATGAAAATCTTTAAATAAGTCTGTGTAGATTTGAATCTCTTCGGGGGAATAGTCAGCTCCAACAAAAACATTCTCCACAATGCCAGGGGTTTTGAAGATATTAATCGGTATAGTTCCAACAATAATTTCCATATTACCCTCGGCATAATCCTCATGTGTAGGCAAGGGATTGATAGGAAAAGACCTATCTCCAGTCATAGTCAAGGTGAATTCCCCTGCTTCGATTTTTCTTAACTCTGGGAGGAAGTATGATCTATGATGGAGATCGTCCCAGGGTTTGTTCGGACTAGTCATTGCTTCAATGATTGCTTTGTTTGAGGGAAAGACTAAGTCTAATGAATCAGTATTAGGGAGGGAACCTTGAGTCCAAATAGGCTCTGGAATTAGATATAACTCTTGTGCAGGAGTTGGATCGGTGCCGGCTGAAGCTTGTTGGACTAAAGAGTATGCTACTTCTATCACAGACAAGGGAATTAGACATACCATGGTGCCTTTTCCCTTCCATCATCGTTGATGGGGAAGGAAGAATCCACAGATCATTGAAGTAAGTCGTGCGAAACGACGAAACTTGGAAAATCTCAACCTTATGGTGGTCTGATATGAACTTAACATCGCCTTGAGGAGGCGGGTAATCGAAAGTACCCATCAAAGGTGGGCACAAACCAACCCCTACGTTGATGATGCCCGATTGAGGATTATCAATCATCGAGACAACGGATGCCCCCAATGAAGTGTCAGGTCGGGAAAAGGACAATTGATCAATGGTCACAATCCGATCCTTGTGTGGAAACATCAAGACTCAGAAAACTGTGGCGACCACTGCCTGCATGGAATAGGTCCTACTCCTACCTAACAAGAGATTGTAGTTGAGGGATGCATCTACTACTTCTACCTCAACGCACACGGTCTTCCCTCCTAGCTGCACGGGGAAAGAGGGGATGATGCCATGTGGTCATAATGAACGACCATTGAAAGAGGTAAGAAGAGTAGGTGATGGAGACAAAACAGGTTGGCCAATGGCCTTCCAACACGCCAACGACATGACACATGTCGAGGCAACCTCATCAACTACTGTGCTGAAAATGTTTTGAGTAAAATTTTTCGTGGGGTAATCCACTACTATCTGAAATGCTATGTGGTAAGGGAGACAAGGTTTTAAGTTGGTTGTATCTAGCATGATTATACTTGGATTACAAGTCTCGGCATATCCTAAAGCGACTAACAAAGATTTCCTCTGGGAAGGGCAGCTTTGGAGGACCTCGAAAGTGGACATCACACAAGGGGTTTGAGACAAATCTTCCACCACAGAGTAGTTCTGGGCAGCCCTTGCATTTGGGTTGTGAGAATATTTCTTGAACACATCTTTTGGGATGCATGTCATTGTTTCACCCAAAATTTTCTCAATCTGGAGAGGAAGACATGGGATTTCAGCTTCTTTACCTTTCTCAGAGGTGCTTGGCTTACTATAGTCATGTGCTCTAGTTGATATAAAAGAATCCCCTTTCATCAAATACACATTCGTAGATGTAGGATTGTTCGAAGATGGAGAGGGTCCTTGAATACCCCCTTTCGTGCTTGTAGAGGCTTGGGTTAGGTTCTTCCCATGTTGAAATGGATTCATTAACACAATAGGTTGTTGTTGTGATGCAAACTTTTGGGCCTCTGCAAGCCGAGGGAATTGGTGGGTCAGGTGGTCTTCCGTGCACAGGTTACACGGATACTTCACCTTTTGTTTCTTGGTGTTTCCCCCGCCATCATTATTAGTGGGTTTCTTATCCCCCTTACCCTTCTTATGTTGTTTTTTATTTCCATCAGGTTGTTGGGTGGCCTTCGGATTTTTTGATTGCACACTATGTACATCTGACGTTTGGGTGGGGGGAGCAGCTGAAACAATAGTTTGGCTAGCCACTGTGTGTTGTATAGACAATTGTTGTAATTGTTTTGTTAGTTTTTCAGTGGGCTTTGTTTGTGCTGAACCTACAATACCATCGGCATGTGGTCCAACTCTCTATTTAGTTTTATCAATTATGGATCGTGGTGCATCCGATAAAATATCGTACAGTAAACCAGACTAAGAATAAATTAGCTCAAGGTGTTGAGCTCTCATGATGGCATATTCTTCAAAAAACACTACCGACATTGTGACGTCTTTGGATAGCTATGGGACCAAAGACTTAAGGAACCACTCAAGCAGGAATGTTGGTGGGATTGGTATCTTAATCAAACTCTTCTGGCATCTCCATTCTTGGATGTGATCAGAGATATGGTCCACTTTTGTTTGTTCAAAATTGGCCAACAATTATGTGCCAGTGTTGTTTCTCACAAGTAATTGGAAATGGTTTAGGAATGCCATTGCCAATTATCCGAAGGAAGAATATCTCGAGCGGTCGAGCTCGATGTACCATTTTGCAGCACTCCCAATGAGAGTGCATTGGAACAATCGCAATTGTACGGAGTCATGTTTGAATGAATTAGATGAGCACCAAAGATGGAAGGTGGTCACATGATCCCCTAGATCTTCATTAGGCTTGGCTTCGAACTTTGGTATGTCCGAAGGATATTTTGTCGGCATAGGGGGCCAACGTGGATCATGAAAGATGGGGTCATTCAACAACCTTGTCAGGTATGACAAATGTAAGGTTGCCAAGAAAGGTAGTTTTGGTTGTTGTTGATGATAAACATGGAAAAAGGGGCCTGGAGTTTGACTGGCACCAGGTTGCCAGGAAAAGTTGGGTTGCTGGCCGGGGTTCTGGTAAAAACCATGGCCATGACCAAGGTACAGATTTTATGTTTGAGGAGACATCATCGACTGATTCCCAAAATAGGACGTAGATGGTTGGACGTGCATTACATTCAGAGGACTTTGGGAAGGGTTGCCCCATGCTGATCCCATGGGCATAGGTATTGCACCTTGCCCGGGGTTCGATTGGTTGTGAAACGAATTGCCCCATATCGACATTCCTGATGAGGGAACTGATCCTTGCCATGAATTCCAAGGTACTGAAGTGGAATAAGTTTCTGGGTTTTCCCCCTATGCAGGAATAGTACCCTGCATAGGATTAGGTTGGCCATAACCGGGGTTACCCCCAGTTGGGAAAGAAGATGACGAGAAAGCTTGTTACCAAACGCACCGAACAAAGAAAACAATGTCGACCCTACCAACATATTATGAGAAGGTGGTCCTTGACTCCCTACTCCAAATGAACTATGGTGTGTGTTTGGCCTGACAGATTGTTGGTGGGTACCGCCAAGCGAAGGGGACAAAGGAAGTATATGACCTCCCCAGTAAGGGAAAGCGTTAAAGGGAGCTGAAGTGCCCCCCATGGGTCCTTATAGAGGAGCATTAGAGCTCCCTGCCCCCAAACCTAAAGTCTGTAAAGTGGAGTAGGATAGTAATGGGCTTGTACCTGAGCTAGGCATCCCGTATGAGAATGAAGGGCATGTCACACTCTATGTGAAAGGAGCAGTGGCCACTGCCAAAGATGGGATCAAATCACTGCTCAAGGTAGAGGTAGTCGAGACCATGGTGGCTCGGACCAACGAAGGTGGGTTAGGAGGTGGAACACCCCCTGTGGTGACAACCATAGTGGGAATAGAATAATTCCTAGAAGAAGTGGCAATATTTGTTTCCATTGTTGTGTGTGACACTGTTTGGCGCACGTAAGGATAAATCTGTACGATGATGGGCACTGAAATATCAGTGGTTGGAGTTTCGAGTGGACCGAGAGCTTCCGCTCCAAGGTCTGAAATAGTTGGTTCCTTTGGATGTTGGTCGGGCACAGTTTCTTGTGACCCAGTCTCTTCAAAAGACCCTTGTTGGTCAAGCTTTCTCCTTAATGGTGGCGGGGGTGGCTCCAGTGTAACCGACGACAGGCCAAGAAGCCTTCGTGATCGGTGAAGCTCGTGATCCTCGACTGTGTGAGAATATCAAAGACACACTAGGGATTTCTATTTGTTAAAAAACAACATACACTAAGAAAAAGACCCTACAAGATTAAACAAGCAAACACTAAACTAGTTGGAAGAACAATTACAACAACCAACACTAGAGAAACTTACCGGTGCAAGTGCAACTTGAACATGGAAGCACCCTCTGGGTATACTCTACAAAGCGTGGCCCGATATTTGTCCCAGGTATTGTGGTATACCCCCACAGTCACCTGTGTATGTCTCTAAAAAATATAGGCAACTAGGTTGCCAGCGCGCGAACAGTCACCAGGTGGGTACAATTGATAGTTGGGTAGACCACAATGAGCAGGGTATCGAGCCTGAAACCTATCAAGGGTATCAAAATAAAGTGGTCCAGAAGACAACTGAGGACTGTGAATGGATTCGAGACCCACAAAGCTCCGTGGCAAATGCAATCAACGAAATCCCAAGACAAGCCCTCTATATGTGTTCTCCACTACGATTGGTTCGGCTTTGGATGGGTTATCTCCGCTACCTTTCTGCACATGACCTCATGTTTATCCCTTGTGTTAGAGGGGGGTCCCAGATAAATTTCACGAAACTAGACTTTTAACACTCCCTAGAACAGACTCTTATGTATGTTTTACAACCTTGAAGAGTTTCCTATCCAACCTAAATTACGACTCTAGCCTAGACTAATTGATGGACCCTACAAAAAGTCTAGTTGATTTTAATTAATCGTTAATTTAATATGGCTTGTCTTAAGTCAAAGGTTATGAAAGTGAAAATAATGATGTTTTAGAGACGAAAGAAAAATAAACAGAAAGCTAGAAACAAAATAACTTCTTCTTGACACAATTCTTAATCAAATATTCAAACTAAATTTTTTTCCAAGATCTTTGAACAACAAACTCAAAATAGGATTTCGCTCGACTACGAGCTACTTATTGTCCTAAGTAAACAACTAAGAACTTCTGAAAGAAAAACTTTTCCTGGTTATTAATGCAAACCAATAACTACTTAACCAAACAAAGAAATAAAAGTTTTTTTATTTTATTTGAATGATCACAAACCAAAAAGGAAAAATATCGACAAGTAAAGACCAAGAAAACTTTTGGCCTAAGTGTTGGTTGTGGAGCCTGATTATCTTCCTGACTCAGAGGTCTTGTATTTTTCAGCCATGTTTGTACCCCATGCAGACTTTACACCCTAGAAGTATGTACACTATTCCACGCGGGGGAGTGTAGAGGGGGGGTACACCCTCTGCGGGGTCCAGGGGTTTCGGGGGCGAAGCCCCTGAAGGAAAAATTGCCTTGTAAAAGTATATTGTAATTTCATTGTAAATCTGGACCGTTCATTTTAAGGTCACAGATTTAACGATAGAAATTATGTTATGGTTTTTTTCCCTAGAAGGCAACCCTCTTTTATGAGGGAAATGTATTGTGGCTATGTATGATGGCGAGTATTGTATTCTGAGAGAGGAGACTGTGAGAGAAAGAAGAGGAAGTTACAACGGGTTTTTCTGTAGGTTGTATCCCTTCATTTGCTAGATAATAATAAAGGAAGGACTTGGCAATTTCTCTGGTGGACGTAGCCCACACTAGGTGAACCACACAAATCTGTGTCTCTCTTGTATTGTGTATCTTCTGTGTTTTGTTTCCGTATTTGTTTTATTTTATTGCTCCGCGGTCTTATTTTTCTAACAACTGGTATGAGAGCAAAAGGTAACTCGCAGGAAAAGAGGGTTCCTGGTTCAAGTGGGAGCAATGTCGGAAGATGGAAATTTTAGGGCCGAGAAATTTAATGGCCAAAACTACTAGTTATGGAAGATGCAGATGGAAGATTATTTCTATTAGAAGGATCTATTCCTACCATTGGGCAGAGTAGAAAAGAAGCCGACGGCCATGAAGGATGAAGAATGGGAGATTCTTGACAGAAAGGCTCTAGGAACGATACGACTGAGCTTGGCAGCGTCGGTGGCTTTCAATATTTCGAAAGAAAAGAAAACGAAGGATATGATGGACGTGTTGGCTAAACTGTATGAAAAACCCTCGGTGTCCAATAAGGTATTTCTAATGAAGAGATTATTTAATATGAAGATGTCAGAAGGTGGGTCTGTTGCAGATCATTTAAATGAATTTAATATGGTTACTAATCAACTAAGTTCCGTAAAAGTGGACTTTGATGACGAGGTTAGGGCTCTTCTAATCTTGTGCTCATTGACAGAAAGCTAGAATGAATTGGTCATGGCTGTAAGTAACTCTGTCTCTGGTTCAAATACTTTAAAATTTGATGATGTTGTTGGTGTTATCCTTAGTGAGGAAATGTGACGGAAAATCATAGGCGAGACATCAGGTAATGCGTTAAACATGGAGAACAGGGGAAGACAAAAGGATAGAGGAAAGGGCTCAGGGAATTGTGGGGATTCTAGGAAGGGTAGATCCAAATCCAGACTTGGAAAGATAGAGTGTTGGAATTGTGGGAAGAAATGACATCTGAAGAAAGACTGTAGAGCTCCAAAGAAACAAAGAGATGGACAACAAGAGAAATCAGGAAGAAAATGTAATAGGTGATGTGTTACAAGATGCTTTGATTCTTTCTATAGATAATATTTATGAGTCTTGGGTAGTAGATTCAGGGCCTTGATTTCATGCCACACCCCATATGAGCCATTTTCTAGATTATGTTCAAGGTGATTTTGGATAGGTTCATTTGGGTGATGATGCACCATGCAAAATTGTTGGAATGGGAAAGGTAAAAATAAAGCAACGCAATGGAAACCAATGGTTGTTGA
>ML795027.1:863-30996 GCA_009831015.1 Picea engelmannii | reverse complement strand
CATCTGCCAAAATACTTGGAGAAGGTGTAGTAGAGATTGGAAGAAAAAATGTAAAAGAAAAGAATGTTCTATTGGTTGAAGACTTGAATCATAATCTACTCAGTGTTAGTAAAATGTGTGATCAAGGATACACTCTTACGTTTTATTCCTGAAAATGTAAAATCAGAGAAAATAACTCAGAAAGATTGGTTGCAACTGCAACAAGAAGACCGAACAACATATACATCATAGAAATGAAGAAGAGAGAGAATACATAAGCCACACAAAATGATTCTAAGGAAGAAAATGTCCCAAATACCAAAAATAAGGATGAAGTATTATTGAGTGCCACATGTTCAGGGGGAGCAATGCCAAAGAAGAGAGTTACATTTTTCCATTAAACTCAAGGGGAGCAACCCTAACCTTTGTCATTGATTTCAAAGGGGGAGAGAAATTGGGATCATGATGATAGGGGGAGCATGAGTGTTGCCATCAATGACAAAGGGGGAGATTGTTGGAATATTGGTTGTTGTCATTGATGTCAACCCTAGTCATGGGTTTTAGATCGCAAGATTGATAAAGGTATTTGGACATGAAGGAAAATGCACATGCATATACAACACCCATGAATGGATAGTATACATCATTCTATTTCCATTGGTATGTGGCACGTCATATGGATCCTCATGCTTGAGGAGAAATGAATTTTTGAAGATGACAAAGTGAATTGAAGAAGGAAGTACATGTAGGCCCCGAAAATAATTAAAGAAAATAATTACAAAATAAGAAAGTGTCAAGTCGTCCCTAATGTTAAAAGGAAGTGACATAAATGGTATAAATAAATTTCATTATACATTCATTTTATACGAGTTGAATTTCAGAGGCAATAAGAAGATAAGAAGGCTAGATTTCAAGGGAGGATGAAGTCTTTTGGTTATGTGTTCTAAGGTATGTTATTTTCAGGTCATCTTACCATTTTTACTATAACTTTTTTTCTATAACGATTCAGATGGTGAAATTGCTATGTTATTGAGAATACATATAGAGGTACCTCTGGTAAAAAGTTCATCTCTTTATTCTCTATAATTATGGAGATACCCTCTATGGAAGATAGGGTTTGTGACCAGTCATGAAGCTAGTCAATAAACACGTGTTCCGGGTAAAACAGTCATAACTTTTTCATACAGAATCCAAATGAAGTGGGACCACTTCCATTGGAAAGAGTACAGACTTTAGTTTCTTGTGTACAAGTTTCAGAATTGGATGTGAAATATTGAGCATGGGGCATGCTGTACAAGTTCGGTCTTCTGAACAAACCATAATTGAATAAAGTCTACCATTCTTTCTATAACCTCTTTTTGGGGAGGATTCAAGGAGTGAAAATTGGAGGAGTTTCAGAGAATACTTTGAGTAATATTATCTACAGGATCAAAGTACTCCAAGAATTGAAGAATTGCAGAAATTGAAGAAGTCTCAGGAAGCATTATCAGGTTCTATGTGATGATTGGTTGATGGTGATGATTTAATGTAAAGTTTTATTATCTCTCNTTGGAGGTTTATCCCTCCCTCTACATTTGGAAGCTGTAGCTACCTTTGGAAGTCATTACTTCCCTTGAACAATAAACTATTGATTATTCCTCATATATTGTGGATGGTGTAACTCTTATACTATTGTTCATTTCTCATTGGATATAGTTGAATGGTTTAAGTATAAGTTGAAAAAGGTTTTAAATTGTACTTGATACTGATTCACCCCCCTCTCAGTATCAACAAGATGGCTTGATGCTAGGTAAGTATGTCTAGTGCAAATTAGGGTTATAACATTTCCTGAGTGGGAACACTTCTCTCTTGGATAGATAGGTCCTTCAAGCCTTCTTGCATTCTTTCAACCTTGATAGCTAATTCTTTTTCTTTATGTCCCTCCTGTGCTTTTACTTTTCTCTGTTGCTTCGACTTATCCTCTCGTTCTTATCTTAGTTGGTCTATTTTCCTAGCTATGAAATCCCTTAATTCTTGTTTTTTCTTTTCTCTAGCTTCTTCATATGCTTTCCTTCTGATCTGATCCTTCTCAATCCAAGTCTTACCTAAAAAAAGTGGGAAAGGGGATTTTTCCTAAAAAAACTTAATGACTTCAAATTCTTCTTCAATCGATGTTCCATGAACAATAATAGGTACAATAGTTACTCTTACAAATAAAGTTATCATATTTCCCTTAAACAAGCCTATCCTTCCTAAAGAAGGTACCACAATAGGATTTCCAAAAACTTCCCAAGTTTCTTCTGTCATAATATTCACTGGTGTTTCTTCATCCAAGACTATACAGTCTATGTTGAAGTCTTTTATTCTTGCACTTATGCGTTGTTTTACTTTCATGCTTTCTGGTAAACTGACATCTTTATGAACATCCATCGTGTCTTCCAACTGTAATAACATAGTCTGAACTTCCTCTGACCTTTTCTCTTTATGGATTTCTAACATACCCTTAGTCTCTTGAATCTTTTCATAATTTTCTTGTCTTATGTCCCTCCCTTCAACCTTAGAAATAATCCTTGGACAATCCTCAACCTCATGACCAACAAACTTACAAAAAAGACAAATAGGGCTTTCTTGTCTTATGTCTCTCCCTTCAACTTTAGTAATAATCCTTGGACATTCCTCAACCTTATGACCAACAACCTTACAACAAAGACAAATAGGGCCTACCTCAGGGAATTCCTTAGCAAGATGTACCACCTTATGCAATTATAACACAAAGTCAATCCTCGTTTTCTCTGAAATGTTCCCCAATCTTTTCTGTACCGTGCACTTCCCCTAGGATCATAATGTTGGACCTGCAATCTGTAAAAATTCTTTCTAGGTTCCTGAATCCACTTATTAGTCCAAAAAATCTTTCTATGCATAGGAATACCATATCTTTCTTCATTTCCATTAAATTTATTCAAATAAACTCTTTCTTCCAACTACGCCCTAGCCTTTAGACTAGGACAAAACATACTTAAATTCATGGTTTCCAAAAAAAACAATTAACTTATCCTTCTCTTACCAAAGCACAAAGATTTCCTCTTTTAGAATCTTACCTCTTTTATTTAGAACAACTTACCTTCTTGGCACAAATATTCGTAAATCAAGTAGATTACTGCACACTTCGACAACAGACCTACGCACATAACTTTTCTTTTTCTTTACTTCAGTTCCCAACAATCAAAGTTTCAAGTCTCGACAACGGAACCATTTGTTGGAATAGGGGAATATCCAAGTTCAACGCTTAACATCGCACCAACAAAACCCCGACTACCGACCCTTTCAGCAACACCTACGAAGTAGGAAAAGTCTCACCCGAGGTAGAAGCATGGGGGGTTATAGGATGCAATTGTCTGTAACCAGGCTGGGACACAGATGTGTGATAAGATCACTTCACAAAATATTATGTTAACGCTTAGGAAGTGAACATTCATTAGTTTATTAACCTCATTAACACTGCATAGTATAATCAAAGACATATAAGCGTAGTAACAACAAGTGATTATGCACCTTGAGCACTTGGCACTAAGAGTTAAATATAGCATTCATTTACCCTTTAACTTAAGCAACAAAATATATATTCATTACACATCATAATCAAAGCACTAAGCAAATGCTTAACAAAAAAGACATTGCACAAAGAAAACCATGAGACACAAGATATACGTGGTTCACCCCAGGGTGGGGCTACATCCACAAACTGTTTCGCCTCTTTATTATCTACCAAAATCTTACATCCATTCACTCCGGTGCACTAAGCCACAGATTCGAACTTCACACAAGACAAGAGATCTACACATTAAGCACTAGATCCTCCTTCTTAACCTTCCAAAAATAGGTCAAATGCATAGAGTCAAAATCTCTTATCACGACACTTAGCACCTTCTACAAAATCACAGTCGAGCACAAATCCTCGTCCACATACATTCCTTCACACATAACACTTCTGCACACAGAGCTACTTCTTCTACAATAAATTCCCCTTTATTTATACTTTACAATAAGGCCTAAACATGGGGAAAACCCATGGGCCGACATCCCATAAACCCGTTACAAAAACCTAACCCTAAAAATAGGTGAGATCCACGATCTCATCTCTGCCTCGGTGCTCCTACTTCGACTAGCATGTTGAATTACAAAAGTGGGCCAAAGCCTCCAAAACTGACCCAAGTTTCCCCAAAACTTGGTTGAGGGACAACAAACAGATATGTTGAGTTCAATAACCTTGAAGAATTTTACTCACAAAATCCTATTCCAAGGCACTAAATCCTATGTTTTTTTTTGTACTTTGAAAAATAAAAGCGTTTCTAATCAATTTTAAATTAATCAGTGTTACTTTTAATGGATTTTTTTACTCAAAAGTTGTGGTCGTGAAATTGATGATGTTATGACTCAGCATATAAACAAATGAATATGAATATAGTGCAAAGTCCTAATTTCAATTCTCAATAAATGATAAGATTTTAAAAAATGAAACTTTCAATTTAACTCTGCGATTTTAGAAAAGATGTAATATTTCCATACATATACCAAGATCAATAATAAGAACCCAAAAGATCAAATGCCAACATGCAAAATGTATATTTTTTTGTATTATCAATATAAAGGAATGAAAATGTAAGGACTAAACAACAACTTGATATATAAACCATATTGTAATAAAAAAGAGACAAACCAAGCAGGATATCAAGAAGCACACACCCAACACAAGATGTAAGGAAAACCAATGAAAAAGATGATGAGAAAGAAAAACCACCCAAAAATTCAACCATAAAAAGGTTTCTTGTCACTTTGCAAGCACTCAACAGTTCAGAAAGAGACCCAAGAAGACTCAACAACCATAAAAACTCACCCAACAAACACCAAAATCAACAAACCAGCACAAAAAGTTGATGTACGCAACTGTTTAAGGAAAACTGGCATATGTACGCGCCCTATAGAAGGACATATCACGTATGTACGCATCTGTCAAGGGAAAGACCATGTATATGTATTAAAACATTTCCTAGGCAAGGGTTAAGCCAAGAAACTCAGATACAAAGTAAAAATAGGTTGTCAAACAATCATGCAACAATGAAATGTAGGCTAACATAGAGCAATCGAAGGAGAAAAACACTCCAAACCTCGAAAATACAAGATTCAGTATGGTCGCCAATTCTGTTACGAGGAAAATCACTCGATGGCATGGGGTAAAACACAACATACATAATGACTGCATAAATCAACTCTAGTCTCAAGTATGCTATATAATAAAGATGCTAACAAGACAAGATAAAGGGCCTACCTCATCTGGATGTTCGTAGAAGACCACCGTCAAGCAATCGACTCAAAGATATATATCTCCAACTTGTCCTCAACAACCAAGATACACAAGCATATGGTGATAATATATAAATTTAGCACATATAATATCATAATCCATCAATATTCATTACCAATATTCCCATGGATAACAATTCAAATATTTGCAAGACATTAATTGGACGAGAAAAGAGTATTTCTATTAAAATATGATCAACAAAAGTGTATGAGTGACAAAATTTCGTGTCGACACGTCTTGGAACTGAGAAACTAAGTCCCTTCCAGTTGGGCCTCCACCACTTAAATCCTACACTAAAGGAAAGCTCATATAAGAGAGGCAATGAGGCTCTCCATCAAAGAGGGAAGAGCTTGGGGGCTGAACAATGTGTTCAGACTTAAAAGGACAAAGGGATGCAGACTCAATATGAAGTGAATAATTTATCCAGAGTAACTTTTCTCTCAAAGTTGAATTCTTCTCCCTTTCTCCACAACTTGGATATGGCCCATTTATAGCCTTCACATGGAACTGAAGGGTCGAGTCAGAACGTTTCCAGTATATGGAAGGTCAAGGATCATGGATCTCATGATGTGACATGGAAACTCGACACCATTTTTTAATTTTGGGCACAAAACCTGATGTATGCGGGCTGTAATGGTGCAACCTGTATATACGCATGTTGTATAGTTGTTATGGTGTGTATATGTGGAAAAATACAATTTTTAGCTCTGGGAATTGCAAAAAGGGACTTCAAGTCTACATAGGGAAATGGAAAAGGCCTTCTAAGCAAGTTGCATGGGGTGAGGAAAATATTTCTATAACAAAGGCACCCCACTACACTTCATCGTTGATAGCGGTAGCTAGACGAACCTCATCTCAATGAAGTTCGTAAAGCATATGGACTTGTCGAAAACGTCGCACCCACAACCCTACACCATTAGATGGCTCTACCAAGGAATCGATCTTCACGTCAGCCAACAGTTTCGCATATTGTACGATATCAAGCCCTTCAAAGATGAGTTATTTTGTGATGTTGCTCCCCTTGAATTTTGTGATGTTCTTTTGGGCCAAACTTATTTATAGAAATTCCATGTTGTATATGCGTATAGGCCTCGCAGTGTTATTATTACTTTGAACAGGAAATTGTATGGGATACCTGAGGTAGTCCCACCTAGTGCCATTTCCTTGATCTATGTCAAGTAATGCATGAAGGTCATCTCTCAGACTGAGAAGTTTGTCTTCTTCATGATTCACTCTCAGAGTGAGAGAAATATTTCAGCCACATCTAGGGCCTCCACGACCGACCTCTCCATGTAGCATAAGCAAGTGGATAATATCGTGGAAAAATACAAAGACATCTTCTCCTCACCTACTAGGGTGCCTCTGCATTGTCAGGTCAAGCATTTCATTGATTTGACCCTCGATGCACCACTACCCAATGGGCCAGTCTATCATCGCTCTCTATTAGAAAATGAGGAGATCAAGTGTTAAATATAAGAACTACTCCAAAAGGGACACATCCGACCCAACTCATCACCTTGTGGAAGTCCAATTGTGCATATGCAGAAGAAAGATGGGACCTAGCAACTCAACATTAATTATCGGGCCTTAAATAAAATCATAGTTGAGAACCGGTACCCGATTCCCCAAATCAATGATCTCCTTGATTAACTCAAAGGGGAAAAATAATTCAGTAAGATTGATATGAATTCTGGATACCATCAGGTCCCAATAGAACAAAAAGATGTATGGAAGACTGCCTTCAAGTCAAAAGAAGGGATTTTTGAATGGTTGGTCATGCCCTTTTGTTTGACAAATGACCCAACAAATTTCATGAGGATGATGGATGATGTCTTGCGACCATATTCATCAGGTTCTGCACACTCTCCATAAGCACAAGATATATGCCAACTTGAAACAATTCTCCTTTGGCATGAACAAGGTCCAATACCTAGGATACATTTTTGATGAGCATGGTGTGCATGTGGATCCAACAAGGATATAGGTCATTCGTGACTGACCATCCCCAACCATGCTCACTGAGCTTCAAAGTTTCAAATCTTCTTAGGCATTGCCAATTTCTATCGCAGGTTCGTGTTGGGATTCTCCCATATTGCATGGGATCTCAACCAAGTAACCAGGGTTGGTGATAAGAAAAAGTTTGTGTGGGGCCTGTCTCAACAACAAGTGTTCGATAATTTGAAGAAGTGCTTGTGCTGATCCTAGTACTTTCATTACCTAACCTTCAACAACCCTTTGAGATCAAGAAATATGCTTCAGACTATGTTGTGGGTGCAGCTCTCACTCAACACGACCACCCTGTGGCCTATCATAGTGAGACACTATCAGATTCCATCCGTAAGTACCCTACTTACGACAAAGAAATGTAATCCATTGTGAAAACTTGCTGCCAATGGAGGCATTACATTCTTGGGAAGGAGGCAATCATCCACACTAATCATAAGCCAATGCAGTTCATGCAAACACAAGGAAAATTCCAAAACGATCACCATAAGAAGTGGTACACATACTTGCAACAGTTCCACCGCAAAATCAAGTATAATACATGAAGTAACAACCGCGTGGTTGATTTCCTAAGCCAAACTCTAGTCGTATAACTCACCATGGTGCTAGACTCTTGTAGTCACAAGACCTCTAGATGGCCCCACCTCTATGAGAAATATATTTACTTCGCTCCCACCTACCAGATGTTGGGTGAAAACGCAATTGTCACTAATTTCCATCTTCATGATGGGCTGGTGTGCCATATGGTCTGTCTTTGCATTCCATCAAGCGAGAGAGAGAAGATGATTTGGAATCTCACTATAGTTGGATGCCAGGACACTTCAGAGTAGAAAAGACAATGGTAGTGATACAAAAACATTTCTACTGGCCAAAACTTTGACAACATGTCAACAAGTATATCAGGTCCTACACTACCTATGCTATTGGAAAACCAACCACTAAGAAGAAAGGATTGTATACCCCTCTTCCTACTCTTGACAGGCCCTGGGAATCCATATCAATGGACTACATATCTAGCCTTCCATCCACCAAGTGGGGAAATCACGGTGTTTTTGTGGTTGTTGATTGCTTTTCCAAGATGACAATTATGGTCACCTACAAGAAGAGCATCACAATGGAGGCCAATGCCAAGCTCTTCATTGAACGAGTGTGGGTACATTTTGGGATACCACAAACCATTATCTCATATTGGAAAACTGACCACTAAGAAACAAGGATTGTACTCCCCTCTTCCTACTCTTAACAGGCCCTAAGAATCCATCACAGTGGACTACATCTTGAGCCTTCCATCCACCAAGTGGGGAAACGACTGTGTTTTTGTGGTTGTTGATCGCTTTTCCAAGATGAAAATTTTGGCTTCTTGCAAGAAGAGAATCATAGCAGAGGCCACTACCAAGCTCTTCATTGAATGAGTGTAGGTACATTTTTGGATACCACAAACCATTATCTCATTTCAATACAACTAGTTCCTCAATACATTCTGGTGGAGCCTCTGGTCACTGTTGGACACCAAGCTCACCAAATCCACTCCCTTCCACCCACATATAGATGGCCAAATTGAGTTCGTCAACCATATGATCGTGCATATCTTGTTCATGTACCAACAGGTTTAGGATATTTTACAGAAGTCCATTTCCAAGTACAAGCAACACCATGATCAACACTGGGTGCCACACAAGTTTCAGATGGGAGACAAAGTTTGGTTGCACTTGCAGAAATAATTCCTTACAGGGCCCCATATAAAGCTTCGTCCAATCAGTTATCGACCTTACACCCTCACCAAGGCTATGGGTGACAATGATTTTGAGATCAACATTTCCCCCTTCCTTGGCTTGAACCCAATGTTCAATGTGGATCTCCTTTGGCCATATTTTCCACCATTATTGGACACAGATAGTAGAACAATCGACAGCAACATAGCCCAACCCTAACTGCATGGAACATGCATTCACTGATCATATAGTTTAAACATAGGTCAAGGGCACTCACTAGCAAAGGATCCATCTTTATCAGGTTTTCAAAGCATGGCAACTTCTGCACCAAGGAAAGTGGCTCACCCGGGGCCAAATTCAACAAAATTTTTATCATCTAATGGGGGGAATCAAAACAATGGAGACCATTTCTTCCTAAGGGAGGAGTATTGATCTAGGTGTATATATATGGCCACCCCCTATTCCAACTGGCTCATCTTGGAATTTTTTGAGTTTGACAGTTTGTTTTCCTAGTTTTCGTGTCCTGAACTTTTGGAGTCGTTTTGAGGCCATAAACAATTTTTTTAGGGATCTCCATAGTCAAAATAATGCAAGAGTTAGAGTTCGATGGTATAATGTGTAGTCCTCAAATAGACCTTTCCAACAGGATATCATGATCCTAAAATTAATTTCGTATGCAAAAGTTACAACCCCGGGAAGTTGATGTACTAACTTACCCCAATGAGGCCCACATGAATTTTGGTGCTTCATCTCCTAGGGTTAGGTTTTTGGATGTATAGGGTTTTGGAATTCATTTTTATTGTAAAAAGGATTTTAGAGCCTCATTTTAATCATCTTATTGCGAATGAGCACAACTGTCTCATCTCTTCTCAGAGATAAGCCGCCACCATTCTAGCAAGCTTGTTTTTAGTCTGCATTTTACAATTTCAACATATTTATTTATTGCATAGAATCCAATTTTACTGTATCTATTTTATGGTTCCTTGTGTCTCTGCATTAATAATAATAATAATAATTTGTGTTCATTTCTTTATGCTCATAAAATGCGGATCAACACCACAGCCACAACCATACAACATCGGGTGGCTTCGCCAAGGATGATATCTTCATGTCAGCCAACAATGTCACCTGTCGTAGGGCATCAATAATTTCAAGGATAAGGTATTGTGTGATGTTTCCCCATTGGAAGTCTATGATATTTTGGTTATGCCAACCATATATGTGGAAGTGTCATGTCATTTATGAGTCTCAACCTCATAGTGTCATTGTTACTCTGGGGGGGCAGCTCTAAAGGATACTAGAGGTAGTTCCGACTACAGTCCCAATAAAACAATGTCCCAAAGTAATATCTCATACTGCAAAGTTTAGCCTCTTCACAATCTGTTCATAAGAAAAATAGAAGGAAATTGCAACCACTGCAACCTTGGCCCAAGACCTTTCTATCTAGCAGAACTAGATCAACAAGATTGTAGAAGAGAAGAAATATATTCTTATTACACCTACAAGGGTGCCTCCACACTGCCTAGTTAAGAAAAGTTATAACATATCCCTTCATACTCTTCATGTTTCATATTCATTGAAAAATACCTCCCACACTTAGGAATATCATGTAGCTAGATTGTTTGAATGGATCCAACCCCTCCAACAACAGGTTCATGACAGCCTACAACAAGCTAAGCAAGCCAACGTTTGCACCAAGGTTTAGATTCATCAAAAGATTCCCCATATGCCATGGGAAATTGAGGCAATGGGGAAGATTTATTGCTAAGGGGGGTGGAATGATCCAGATGGATATTGGTGGCCACCCACCTATTCCATTGGCTCAAAGAACAATTTTCCATTTTTGCAATTTTTTACAGTTTTTCGAGTCCCAAAATTTCAGGGTTGTTTTGAGGCCCTAAACAATGTTTATTTGGACTTATGGGGGCCGAAGGTTTTCAACATCATAACTCAAGACCCTGACATAAGTTGTACTTCTCGGATAGACATTTTTTACGAGGTATCGAATGCTGCAAAAAGAGATCGTATGCAAAAGTTACGCCCTCTAGAAGTTGACATATCAACTATCCCCATTAGGGCCCGCAAACCTTTTGGCATTTCATCTTCCGGGGTTAGGGTTTTGGATTTTATTTATGTTAAAAATGCCTTTGGAGCCTCATTTTAAAACAAAATATTCTTGTGAATGAGCATAGACATCACATATCTTCTCATAGATAAGCTACCACCATTCTAGCGAGTTCATTCACTCTGTATTTTTACAATTTCTGTACATTTATTTCATTAATAAAAATTGTGCATTACTCTATCTCTATGTTTCTAGAAATATATCTGTGTATTTACATATTACATTTCCTCCTTCATTTCATTCTCAAAATAATTTGGATCACTGTTGCATTTGCATTTCCTATTGTCTGGACCACAAATCATTTCCATTGCATAAAACGTTTGCACAACCATGGGTGTAGATAATTTTCGTATACTCTAAATGGCCCTGGAGTGAGCTCATCTCAAATATATGACAATTGGTTTTCTTTAAAGAAGAGAATACAACCTTTAAATGATCCTCTTTTCAGGTGATCTTCATGCAAAGAAAAACATACCTTACAACTTCCCCACTGATCTTGAACCACGAGCCTCGCAATATATCCTAGATCCTGTCAACTGATAATAATTGGTTGTCTTTCATATCTATTGAATTTTTTCATATTTCATCTCCAACGTCATGATGCGCATGTCGAAAATTGCATCTGACACCTTTCCAATTGACACACCAATGGTTCTCGCTCCATCTTCTTATTTCATTCCATGACACCCACATTGTAAATGGTCATCGTACGATTGGGGGCTTCCGATAAATACCTCTCGGGTGCATCAATCATGATAGAGCCCCATTTCCATTGGCCTCTACTATTTTCACTACTTCTGCTTCAAGAAATATTGGCCCTCTAGGGTTTAAAATGCAATGAAATCAAACTTTTAGATAAAAGTCTCTACCAACAAAACACTAAAAAACTCTCCCTTCCATGACCTTTGACACCTTCGAATGCACGAATCTTTAGATACCCTCTAGCCGACACGACTGCTAGTCATTCAAGGATCAACATGCATTTTCTATTCATTGGGTGACACTTTGGTGGGCACTTCCAACAAATCAAATCCCTATGGGTGTGCAATGAGGAGGAGAATCTTCTTCAATCACCCAGATCGATCCCTCCAAGATCCAATGATCAACTGACAAATGGAAGGCTCCTCAATATTTCCCATCGACACACCATGCCACCACATGATGTGCGATGTTGACACCCATGCTCATAGGCTCCAGATCATTTCCTTACCCAATTAGAATGGACGCATCCTCTGATTATTCATGATCTACAACCCAATCCTTCATGATCTCATACCCATATGCTTCCAATAACTTTGGTCCTTTCTGCAATAGATACATTGGCGCTAGAGGAACATCCCTCGACGAAGAAACCTTATTCATGTATAAGCAACAAACTCCACCTATTGAAATTAACTCTCATGCTACAAACTGGAATCCGACTTATCAGGCCACACTCTCCAACAAGCCATGAACCAACTAGCCATGTACTTCGACAAATCTTCCTTGGCCTCCACCAGATTGATTAGAGAAAGTAGAGAGAAGCTCACTTAATTCCACTCCCTATTCACTGGAGACTTTCTCTTCTTTACTTTTAGCTATTTAGAATATCTAGTCCGAGCAAGAATAGTTTCTGCAGTACCTTGGATATCGTTCTCGCAACCTTGGATCTCTTGCTAGCAACGACTGCAACACAACTACCACTCACTCGACTCCTATTCTTTGCGACAACAAAACTCTCAACCTCTCTCTACCATACTTCTAATCCTAGTCCCATGCCTAAGTCTAGGTAGGACTACATCCTTAGACTCTCATATTCTTAGGCTCTCCCATGAGGGAGTCAAGCCTAGTCCTTCTTTGATACCATGATAAAGTTCAGAGGTAGAGAAGCCATAAAAAAATCAAATAGAAATGAAGGAAAAAAATGGGGCTTCAGTGCCCTTCTAAGTATTTCATGAGATAATATACAAAGAGGATCCCAACAGATCTCCAATCAAGCTAAATATAACAAAAAATAAACGAAATTCTAACTATGACTAACTGGAGTCTAACTCTACTCAGTTCAATGAGTTGGCATATGAGGTGGAAAAAAATAGGGAGATTAGTTATTCTAACAAACCTTACCTATTTCATTTTTAAAACAAATTTGGGTGATGATATCGCATAAGTTGTATGTTGGGAAAATGCCAACCCAAACACCAAATGGAGACAACTTTCAGAACACCTACCCACTGTCACCTTAGGCAGGTATTCCTGTCACTTTAGAGATTATAGAATCACCTCAGGTGGGGAATCCCGGTGACCCTAGGGGGAATGGGATGGAAAGTGAAGAGATGAAGGAAGGTTCCCCTATAGGTTAAGATATAAGATGTGGAAAGTCTTGGGAAATATTCTAGGTGGTACCTTCCCTAGACACAAGAACAAGCCGAGCATATATGTATAATTTTAGGTGGACAAGCAAGTTAATATTTCTATCCCTAATTGTAGCACTAAACAATAATATATATCAGAAAGGGAATAAGTATTAAAGTTTCTAAATAATTTCTAAAATTCCAACCAATGATGCAAGAGATAAGTTAGATAAACACTAGTGATACTCAAGAATGAAAGTACGAGACTTTAGCAATGAAACAAGGATGTAGTAAAAATTGTTTGTAGAGATATTTTACATAATTATGGCTGTAGAAAACAAGTTTCTACAACAATAAATACAACCACCAAAAACCATAAATAATCCACCCAAAATTTGTGCTAGGCTAAGTAGATTAATGTGGCAAACTCTTAGCAACTTTTGACGGTTGAAAAGCAAGTTACGAATGAAAAAGTGTTGGGGTTTCTGAAGCCCTAATGCTTTTAAATGAATATTTATAACAAAAAAAAGAAGTACTTAGGTAAATATGATTCCCTACTGGCTCAATCAAGATTATATAATAGATAATTGATTCCAATTTAGACGACCTCCAAATCACGAAAATTCACGTTAAACAATGCAAGATTTTATTTCTCCAATGCAATTATACTAGTGTCTTTAGCTATTGGGTTATGGATTTAAGTAAAAAAAGAGATAAAAAAATTCTATCTCCTTGGGGGTGTAAACCCTCTTACTCCACAAGGAAAGCAAATGCTAAGCTAGGAGATATTAGGAGGGTGAAAACCCTTTTACTTCTCCTAGTAAAATCTTGTGTAACAAATAACTTCTAGACAAAAATGCTAGATAATGGTGGGGTTGTAAATACTTATACTCCCAATAAATATAGCAAATCAAACTTGTAACTAAGAAATGAAGCATCAACAAGATAAATCCTTACCTAGTTCAATAAATAACAAGATAAACCTCCTCTTACCAAGGCAAATCCAACACAAATGCCAAAGAAAAACTCCAAGAGAGGTAGTGTTGGAAGCCAATTCAATTTTTTCCATTTCCCTATAAGCTGCCTACACCTATGTCTTCTGAACTTCAAATTGTCATCGCATTTTGCAAATAGACGATATTTTCATTTCCTGCGACACTTGCAAATCGGTCCCCATTTAGTTTTCACGACTGTAAGCGTGAAAACTCCTCCATGGTTATTTGAGCTGTCATGATCTTTGCATTGATATTTTGAATGGAACTTACCTTTGGTTTATCATTAAGTGGATAAAAGGATTTTCGAACTATGCCTATTTGCCTATTCTTACGTTGATTGCGCAACTTGATTTTATTAAACTTATGAGGCATTGAGCATATGGGTTTATACTTGATTCTATGAATTGCATAGGGGTCATGGTTTATTTTGTTTTGATATGATGTGATCCTTATGTTTATAGCTCTTGGCTTGTCAATTCTATAATTATCGATTGTCACAATGTTTTATAAACTTTTGATTACACATTTGTGAAATAAGCGCGTGGTTAACATTTGGGTTTGATTTCACATTTGAATATTCATGATTTGAAATATTATAATGGTGCATTGGTATATCATCCACCGTTTGATTCTTTGGTTGAACGAATGATATGGTTTTGAACTATGTTATGATTGATTGAACAGAGGATTAATTGGCGGTCGTACTTTGCAATTACTATTATGCATGGCGGTGGATAATTCCACCACCCTCGCATGCGCACATTAATGCTTCCCCTTTGATCGTTCATTGTGGTTAGACCAAATGACTCTGCTCCTGTGTGCTGATGATTTCGAACCAAACCCTTACCATGTGCTCTCACCATGGCTCCAGTCGTGAGGGTTGAACCCAATGGTAGCCAGGCTCTGTTGATGTTCAACAGTGCCCGCAGTGACCTCGAGAACAATGGGTGGCTCCCATTCATACAAAAATTTGATGGTTTTAACCTCTGCGTTGCTAGGCAATTTGCCATGACCTTTGATGGTTGTCGAGCCAAGGTCGGCGATGTTCAATTGCAAATTGATGAGCAGTTTATTAGTCTTGCCACGGGTTTGCCTACCACTGGACAACGATGTTCCAAGAATTGCAAATTGGAAGAGGTCCCTTGGACTCTTCTCTTCCAGTCGTGTAAGGTTAGCTCTTGTGATAAGGGTTTGCCCGTGACCATGCTGAAACAGCATTGGCATGAGCTGTTGATGATTATCAAACAGTTTATCACCTGCGAAGGTCAGTACGGGTTTGTTTTCTTACACCACCTTCGTTTTCTTATGGTTTTTATGGGTTATCAGCTCAATATGCCCTATTATCTGCTTAGAATCCTGTTTAAAATGTCTAAGAAATATAAAAGGAACCAGGTTGATAGCAACCTTTTTCACTATGGGCTGGTTAAAATGATTGTTGTCTGTCATTTGGGGTTACACAGAGACTGTTAGAACGATTTCCTTGCTCGTAATAATTTTGAGGATTCAAACCTTCCACAGGTTGACAAACCTGTGGTGAGCAAAGACAAGACTGTACCCCCAGTACCCTACAGTATTCTGTTACCTAAACCCTTACCCGACTCACCTATCGACCTACCCCACTCTGTGACCAAGGATGTCGAGACTGTTAAGCCTGTGGGAAACAAGCCTAAAGCCAAAAATACTGCAAACGCTAAAGGAAAAAAGAATGCCCGTCTAATTTCTTGGATGTCGAGGAAAGCCAAAACCTACTGTCAACTTTGACCCTATCATGTTAAGTGAAGACTCCGAATCGGAAGTAGAGCATTTCTTGGCTAGTGAATACCCCTATTCGGAAGGTTTGTGTGCCGAACCCTCATATGACTTTGTGTCGAACCTACCCCCTTGCCTACAAAATGACCCTAACTATCCAGGCATCAAGCTGCCTTACGAAGCCCCCGGTCATTCATCCAAACCCTCTCCTGCTCTATCTCAACCTACAGTGCCACCCTATGATCAATGTAACTTGTGGTTAGAGAGGTATTATCTTGATGTGCCAATGCTACAGTCGAGAATTCACTCTTTGGAGGACCAAGTTGCACGGCTTACAAGTCAAAAGGTTGAATTGCAAGCCACTGATAAGAAACATTGGACGACTGGCTCTATCTTATTTAAAAATGTGGAGTCAGCTACAGCGGTCGTGAATTCTAAGTTGGCATAGTTTGAGCAGCCTCACTGGTATGTTCTATCACTTGTTTATATAACGAATTCAAATTCTTTGAATAGCTCTGATTACAGCATGGATTTTCTCTGTCACATTATATGCATTATGTACATAGTTTTGTTTTGATTAATGGAATTTCATTTTCCCAGTTTAGCTTCGATTGGATTTTCTTCAATTCGATTGATCGTGGTATGGATTTGATTAGTTTGATTTAGCTTAAATTGGATACTCTGCTATCAATTGAAGTCGTTGGTATCTATTCTAAACACAAGTCGTTTCTCGTATTTCAATTTTGAACACAATCAAGTTTCGATTCGAATTGGTTATAATGTATACGATATGATTGGCAATATTGGTTAACTGTTACGGTTTTATGTCTCATATGACCTTCGATCAACAGGAATACAATTTGGATTATTCTCAATATGACTCTGTAAAATACATCCAAATTAATTCATAACGGTTATTGAAAAACCCAGCCGATTACTTCGTATTGGTTTACTGTTAGTCAGTTGGATTCGTATTTACGATGGATATTCTGTTTCAGTTGGATTTGTGAAACGAGATTGAATTCATGATTTGTTTCTATATTAAACTCAGTCACGATTTGTTTGGTATTAACCATTTCGTTCAAATCCAATAGAGTTTATTTGCACGTTTTATCAATTATCACTGATGTCAATTCTATCGTGATTGCTGTCAAAGCCAAATCAATCTGGTTATGATTTTGTATGAATTGATTCTCGTATCTGTCTGAATTAATCTACCTGTGGCGCGAACCGTTTGATGGCATAACAATTATAACAATTGTAAAACAATTCTATCTTGATCTGATCGTATCTCCTGTTTTGGAAAAACACAACGTTGCATATGATTTGCTTGATTGCACTACTTTCGAATTGGATGTGAAACGATTTGTAAAACTGTTTGGTTTCGATTCTGTTTACCCGACTATGATGGCAATCGAAACAGAGCATGCTTGCCTATCTATTTGGTTATTGGATTTTGATCCTATTTAATTTTAATTGGATATGGAACAGTCTTGTTACTGTTCGACCTGATTTTATGGTAACCGTGAAACAGAGTATTCTTACCCCTGTTTCAATTAAATCACTCTTGATTATATTTTATATATTGAAAGATAAAATCATTTGAATCATTAGTGATTCGTTTTAATGTTTATTGAAAGAAAATTGGATTTGATTCTTTTAAAAAGATTTGATTTGATTTTTATTTGATCATGTATGCTATTTTAGACTAGCTACAGAATCAGATGATTCCGTAGCTAAGTCTGTAGGATTAGATTTTTATTGTTTTGTTAATGAAATACCTTTCTAACTTGATATTTTTGGTCTATTGCAGATGAATTCGAAATTGCAGTGGATTTGATAAGCAGTTAGGGGATATTTGAAATATTCTGATGTCATTTTAGTTTCCTAGTTTAGTTGATTTTGGGATATCTCCCAGATTATGTAAAACAGTTTGATATTATCAATAGGGAGGTTTTACCCTGTGGAGAGACTTATATATACTTATTATTTTTGTAATAATGGACATCCTCATTCGTGGGAGAACAAGGATATGGAGTTTTAATACAGACTGAGGCAGAATTTGGTGTTTTGTTACAGCTTTAGCTTCTCATTATATCAATATTTTGTTTCATGTTGTGTATATCAATTTGTATCTAGTTAATGACTACTTTAGCTATCTTAATCATTTGCAAATGATATAATTTTAATCACTGTAATCCATATCTGATTTCTTCCAAGCCTTTAAAAAACATAGCAATTCCTTAGTTCAGTTTGTGAATGGCAGATTTCTCTTCTTCATGAGTTGAATTATTAAATATAAGTTTTTGCATAACAGGTTTCCCTTATTGCAGAGATTTATAAATCATAAAATTGTTATGATTTTTTTTGTCGTATTTGTCCTGTAAATAACTCAAAGAGCAGCACAACCTATCGTTTACAAGAAGCTTTTGGATAAACCGGTGTGAGTTTCCTTCCTCCGACCAGCTTCAAAGTCATCATACACAGGACAAATTAGGAGCGTTTCCAGGTCAGTTTGTCATTTATTTAGTATATTTATTAGTAGTTTAATTCAAATATTAGTTTAGTTAGATTTAATGGTAGACTTAGTATATTAGATCATTTAATTTCAGTAAGTTTTATTTTTTTTTCACAAAATCATAAAATCAAAAATATATCTCTAGCTGTCTTAGGGCAGGAAGCAAATGAGTTTTACAGGTTTTATTCAAATCTGCAAGTTGTAGATATTGTATATTTGTGAATAAGTTGGAATTCAGTTAGTAATTAGACATTTAATTGTTAGAGTTAGTGTAATAGTAATTAGTAGATTGCATATAATAGTTAGAGTAGTTTATATTTAGTTTTAGTTTAATTTAGTAGTTTGTTTTAATTAGATTAGTGTATTAGTTTTTTTTATTTTATTATTAGTTAGTTTAGTTTCTTGTATTTAGTTTTATTTTGATTTATTAGTTTTAGTTAGTTTAGTTAGTTTTATTTGTTTTAGATAGATTAGTTAGTTTAGATTAGTTTTCTCTTTGGTTTTCTTAGGACCTTAGAGCGGTCAACGGAGCCGTTAAACCCGTCAGGGTGGTTCATTCCAAACGGCTTGGGTTATTTAGACAACCCTGGACCGGTTCCACTCTCTCAATTGACGGACAGACAATTTCGCCCGTCAACAAATGGTGCTAGAAGGAGGGCCTGGACTTAATTAATGGCACGAGGCGGTCGCAAGACTCCTCCCCCCCCTAATCGCTCACCTATAGTGACTAGAAACCATTCACAAGATAATATTCCCCCTCAAACAGCAACTACTTCAATCAAAGATCCACAGATCATAGTTGAGCCAACAACCCCTAATCCTACAGGTGGTGACACACAAGAGATTATCCGTCAATCTCTTATAAAAACACATAGTGCCTTAGCTCATCTTAGGCAACCAAACCATCCGTGGGGTCAACCTTTAGACTTCTCTGATATCAGAGAACAGTTAGGTGATATTAACCTCACTGTGAATCCTACATATCCAATCACAAATCCTGCTGCAGGAGGATCTGGGATACCTCCTTCACCACCTCCCTCATCTCCTGCCTCTTCTGGAGGAGATTCCTCTTCTGATGAAGGCAATTCACCTTCTCAGCCTTCCACACCCACTACCCCAATGGCAAATCAGAACAACCCGGCTAGACCCTGGTTGGACCAGGATGTCGTAGCTGTACCTGGATCCCATCACCCTTTACCTAAGCACCCAGAGAAATGGCTTCCCAAGTTTGATCCCGATTCAAAACAGATAGTTGAAGATCATATCAAAAAATTTATGTTAGCCATCAGAATCCATAATGTTGAACATGAAGACGTTGTCTGTAGGTTGTTCCCTTATACTTTTGAGGGTAATGCGTCCACTTGGTACTTTTCCCAACAACCCCATACCATAGTGTCTTGGGAAAAGTTTGAGTCATGCTTTTTGGAAAAATTCAAAGATGGTAAACCTCCGGAAGTCTTAGTCATGGATCTTTCAAGCTTAAAAATGAACCCAAAAGAAAAAGTTAAAGATTTTAATCAAAGGTTCTTAACGCTTAAAAATCGAATCCCTGTAGATTCTATGCCTGCTGAGAGTCTTGTAATAGCTTACTACACTAAAGCTCTACATCAAAGTATAGCTATTTGGGTCAAACGATCTAAAAAGGCCACGTTGTTAGAAGCCTTCGAAGAGGCTACTCAGATTGAAAAAGACATACTTAGCCTTAAAGATTCTTCTAGCAACGAAATTGAGACTGTCTCTTCTTCCAAAAAGAAGATTGAAATTCTCCCCAGACCTACACAAAGCAAAACACAACCTGAAAACTCTGATTTGGAAAATTTAACTAAAGTTGTACAGAAATTGTCTAATCAAGTTATAGATTTAAAAAGGTCGACTGAAGAAGCTTCCTCGAGTAAAGGACCCTACAAACCACCTTTCCGAAAGCCTTTTCCTACCAACCGGCCTAATCCAAACCCCGAAGGCTAGAACCTAGAAAGTTTGCAATGTGCTCTTCAGACAATTCTAGAAGCCCAAGATAACTTGATGCCTCCTGAAATCTCTCAAGAGGAAGTCGAGCAGGAAACGGTTCAAGAAGAAGAGTCTTCTCCAAACATATTTGGACACTTCTCGGACATCATCTTTCAAGCTAACTTCGAGACTGTTCACCCTTACAACACTAGGAGTAAGACATCAAATAAACCTCCTGCCGAGAACACTATAACTTCACCTCCAAAGCCATCTAAATTAGCAGAAATTAAACAGAGTAATGTCGGCCCTAAATTAGATTATGATGTTGTTGAAGATATTAAAAAATTAAGGGCTAACATTTCTATTTATGAGTTGTTGAAGTTTCCATTTTTGTTACAGAAAATGTTGCAAAATATTTCAGAAAATGGCAAGAATGGTAATTCAAATGGTAACAAGGTTGTGCAAAGCAAAGTTCTGCAGAAGACTTCCACTAAAAATAATCTTGATCCTCAAGATAAAGGAAGCCTTCCTGTAACTACTATAAATAATAATGTAAATAATGTAGATAATGTAGATAAAGTAGCATTAGAAACTGTGAGTAAGAAACCACAAGCTGCTACTCTAAGTACTCTCAAGAATGTACCTCATTTTATTTTAACTTTCGAAATCTTCAACAGAAATGTGCATAATTGTATGGTTGACTCAGGAGCATCATCAAATGTGATGCCTTGGTCTGTCTGCCAAAAGATTAACGCTGAAGTGGAACCATCTTCTTTGAAAATCATACAGCTGGATCGAACAGATGTAAAAGTCATAGGTGAACTAAAAAATGTATTGATTAGATTATCGTCTAGCCCAAAGGTTCATCAAGTTATTGATATAATTGTGGTGGATATTCCAGAAGTGTATGGTCTGTTTTTGAGTAGGGACTGGTCGGAGCAGTTACATGGATACTTCGCGACGAACTGGTCTCATTTATGGCTTCCAGAGAACGGTAAGCCCAACAAGATCAGGGTTAATTGTGAGCGTTACCTTAAGTTCACGGTCACAGATTTGAATGACCCAAATGAACCATACACACCTCCTACTGATTCACCTGAAGTCCAAGGGATGGACACCTTCTTCGGAAACTTCATGGTCGAGGTTTCACCTATCAACAATCCTGAACAACAGTCCGAGATCATAGCATATGTGCAACCAACAGCTTCTATGCAACAATCCCATGAGCCCGATGGAAATCAAATTTGGTCTCTATATTTCGACGGTTCTAAGTCTAAAGAAGGAGCTGGTGCAGGCTGCATCATTATCGATCAGGCAGGTAATAAGACATTAATGGCTTGTAGACTAGAATTTGAATGTACTAACAATATCGCAGAATATGAGGCTTTACTGCAAGGACTCAGAAAAGCCTTGGACATGAGCATTCAAAATCTGGTTGTATTCAGCGACTCTGAAATAGTGGTTAGACAGGTAAGAGACTCTATACACTGTCTTTCCCCGCATCTCAAAAGTTACCAGTCTGAGGTATGGAGTTTAATGAACAAATTTTCTGTTTTTAATATACATTCCATTCCTAGATTTAATAATGCTGAAGCAGATTTACTAGCTAATGTTGCCTCTAAACTTCTTCCTGTAGAAGGCTTATCCCCAAACGCATTCTCCGTGGAGATATTATTTCGACCATCTGTTCCTGACAATATTACAAACTGGAGAGTATTTTATGATGATCAGCAGATCATTAACTTTCTGCACATGGAAAAAACCTTTTAAGGCGCAGTGATAGATGAACGAACGCACGACGATAATTTGCATGACTTTACGGCAATACCTAATCCGAAATCTCCTTAAGCTCTATCAGACATGGTAAATTACATACCCAAATCTGTTGTTAGATTAGAAAAGTTTTATGATTTTGAAGATAAATTTAAAAAGACGGTCAATTGCAAAACCAATAGTTCCTCATTGTCTTATGAAAAAGTCAATTTAGGGACTAGTGAAAATCCTCAGTGTATCAACTTAGGCTTGGGATGTTCCAGACAAGAAAAAGCTGCTTTTGTTAAATTATTTCAAGAATTCAAGGATGTCTTTGCATGGACTTACGATGATCTTAAAATGTTTTATCCTAATATTATACAGCATGTCATCCCGATGAAGCCCCAAACCTTACCCTTCCAACAGAAACTGAGGAAAATGCATCCTAAACTAGAACCGACCGTTCAAAAAGAATTGAATAAACTCCTAAGTGCTAAAATAATTTTTCCTGGTAGACACACTCAATGGGTATCCAACCTTGTCCCAGTTTGGAAGAAAAACGGGGAAATTCGACTTTGTGTCGATTTCCGAAACCTCAACCAAGCTTCTGACAAAGATAATTATCCTGTCCCACCTATGGAACAGATCCTTCAACAAGTATCTGGTTTCGAGAGGCTATCCTTACTAGATGGTTTCTCTGGATACAACCAAGTCTTGATGTCTCTGCCAGACCAACTAAAAACTACCTTCCGTACCCTGTGGGGCACTTATGCTTATCGCAAAATGCCCTTTGGATTGATTAATGCTGGTGCTACCTTTCAGAGAGCAATGGACATTGCTTTTTGAGGCTTAATCAATCACTCCGTAGTAGTTTACTTAGATGATGTCACCGTGTATTCTAAAAACAAAGACGATCATCTAGCTCACTTACGAGCCGTTCTGCTACGATGTCGTAAATACGACATCTCCTTGAAGCCCAAGAAGTCCATCTTTGTAGTAAAATAGGGTAAATTACTAGGATTCATTGTGTCTAGTGATGGGATGATTATTGACCCCGAGAGGACTTAAGTCATCGCTAAAATTCCCCCACCTACATCCAAAAAATCCATGCAGTCTTTCCTAGGCCAGATTAATTTCGTGAGAAGATTTGTCCCCAGTTTCTCCGAAATGGTCAGGCCTCTCCAGAATCTGATTAAGAAAGACACCCAATATCACTGGGGACCCACGGAAAACCAATATTTTAATGCCATAAAGAAGGCCATAATAGACACTCCGTCTCTCATGAGCCCTGATTTCTCTCAAGATTTTACACTCTATACTTTTGTCTCTGATCGTTCCTATGCCGTAGTCCTAACTCATAAGAATTCTGAGAAAAATGAAGTACCCATCGCCTTTATGAGCTCTGCTTTCAAAGGTGTTGAACTTAACTACCCAACAGTCGATCGACAAGCCTACGTTTTTTTCAAAGCAGTTAAACACTTCCGGTCCTATCTTTTGAAGTCAAGGACGAAGGTCATTGTCCCTTACCCCGCCGTAAGGAACTTGTTAGTGAAAAAGGAGTTAGGAGAGAAGAGAGACAAATGGGTCACCTCCTTGCAGGAGTATGACTTAGAGATCACCCCAGCACAGATCCTGAGAGGCCAAGGGTTGTGTAAGTTGGTTGTTGATTCAGAAATAGGACAGCAAGAAGATAGTGATACGTCAAACATAGAACAACGCGATCAAAGTTTGATTTGTTGCGCACAAAACCTCGTAAGTCCTTGGTATGACGATATTAGATTTTGTCTTGAACATGGATCATCACCCCGTCACCTTGACCCAGCCAAGAGAAGAGCGTTGAGACTAAAGTCCGCCTCCTTTCATCTAGTTAACGGTATATTGTTTCGTCAGAATTTTGACGGCGTACTGATGCATTGTCTTGAAAAAGACGAAGCAGAAAAAGTCTTACTTGAATTGCATGCAGGAGAAGTTGGTGGTCACTTTGGTGGTGATACCACTGCTCATAAGGTTTTAAGAGACGGTTACTACTGGCCTACACTTTTTAGGGACGCCCATGCCTTGTGTCGCAAATGCATCATCTGTCAGAAAGCATCAGGGCGGTTGCAAAAACCAGCCTTCCCCTTGCAACCCGTTTCAGTCGATTCTCCTTTCCAACAATGGGGCCTTGATATCATAGGTCCTATTAACCCTCCATCCTCACAATAACACAAGTATATTGTGATAGCCAATGATTACTTTACTCGATGGTCTGAAGCCGCCATGCTAAGAACTGTTAACACAAGTCAGGTGATCACTTTCCTAAACTCAAACATCATTACTCGTTTCGGTATCCCTGATTGTCTAGTCTTTGATAATGCTTCATACTTTTCTTATCTAGAGATGAGTGAGTTCGTTGTAGAGAAAGGAATAAAACTGAAGTATTCTGCTAGTTACTACCCCCAGGGCAACGACTTAGTAGAATCAACAAACAAGAACTTGATCAAAATTATCAAGAGAACCGTGGCTGAAAATCACAAGAACTGGCACAATGCACTGCTCAACGCACTGTGGGATGATAGGGTAACACCCAAAGATGCTATAGGTAACTCCCCCTTTTTTCTCATTTATGGTAGAGAATCCATTCTGCCACCTCACATTCTTCTTCCTTCGCTTCAATTGTCACAAAAAGTCCAAGAAGAAGATTGTCCCCCTTTAGAAAGCCGTATTAACGCTTTGATGAAGTTGGAAGAAGTAAGAACCAAAGCCAAGCGTAAATTAGACCAACATCAACAATTGATTAAAAGTTGGTTCAATTCTAATTTTGCTTCTGATAGGAATTTTGAAGTAGGTGATCTCGTCTTGAAGTGGGACAAACCACACGAGGGAAAGGGTGAGCACACCAAGTTTCAAAACTTATGGCTTGGGCCATTTTTAATTGTTGAAAAGTTGGGTCCTAGTTCCTTTCGATTACAGAATCTTGAAGGGCAGCTTGACACCTATCCGGTGAATGGCCAAGCCCTGAAAAGATACTTTTCTTGATAACTACCCTTGTATGTTATGTAAATATTTCTTTGGTTTGCATTTTTTCATTTGCTTTCTATTTTGATTTTGATTTGAATTGATCAGTTTTTTGGTGTTTTTTGAAAGATATGCATACTTGTGCACTGAGCCATTCAGACAGAGACCATAAAAAACTTTCTTCGCTAAAATAACTTCTGAAAGATTGTATGAACATCAGTGATATATTTCTGAAACTGATATTTATGTTGGAATATTTTGTTGTTTGAAAGAAGTTTACTGATTTCAATCTCTGAGCAAAGTTTGTCATGATCATCTATTATCTTTTTACGCTGTCCCTTTTCCATAAAGGAATGACTCAAAAGATGTCTCCTTGTCATAGGAAGTTGTTTTTATAAATAAAACATTTCTGGAGCTGAATAAAGGACAGTGTTAAAAAATTCTGATGAGGTCTAAAAAATATGTTAAAATATCAAGACTTTCAGCGTCACCCCGCTCAGCTATATATCTACAAAAGAAAACAAAATAAAAATATTAATAAGAGCTGTGGGAAGTGTTTGTAAACCCACCGGGATACTGAACAGGTCCGCTGGCAGCGGGTAAATGCATGCATGGCGCCAAGACAACTTCGTCGGGGTACTGAACAGGCTTGCTGGCAGCGAAGCAATGTCGGGTACATGAAAATCTGTGAAAAAATGAGAAACCTCTTTAATGTCCTTTATTCTGATCTAGAACTTCTTGACTGGATACAGATGGCAGAGTGGGTTAAATGGCAACCCTGTCGAGGCTATGGATGCATGCTGGCAGCAGTGTCCATGCCAACAGTATCGAAGATTTTATCATTAATATCGTGACTTGCTTATCTTAAGACTGCTATTAGTTTTCATCTTTTAAAACATCGCTGGAAAAGATGGTAAATGGTGATGTTTGTACGATTTTCTGGTTGTTGTTGTTGAGTTGAAATTTTCTTTGCTATCCTAATCTGAATTTATTTCTTTTGACAGAGATAACTTCTTCTACCAGTGTGTCGCCATTGTTGGCAGCCAATTCAATTTTTTCCATTTCCATATAAGCTGCCTACACCTATGTCTTCTGAACTTCAAATTGTCGTCGCATTTTGCAAATAGACGATATTTTCATTTCCTGCGACACTTGCAAATCGGTCCCCATTTAGTTTTCACGACTGTAAGCGTGAAAACTCCTCCATGGTTATTTGAGCTGTCATGATCTTTGCATTGATATTTTGAATGGCACTTACCTTTGGTTTATCATTAAGTGGCTAAAAGGATTTTCGAACTATGCCTATTTGCCTATTCTTACGTTGATTGCGCAACTTGATTTTATTAAACTTATGAGGCATTGAGCATATGGGTTTATACTTGATTCTATGAATTGCATAGGGGTCATGGTTTATTTTGTTTTGATATGATGTGATCCTTATGTTTATAGCTCTTGGCTTGTCAATTCTATAATTATCGATTGTCACAATGTTTTATAAACTTTTGATTACACATTTGTGAAATAAGCGCGTGGTTAACATTTGGGTTTGATTTCACATTTGAATATTCATGATTTGAAATATTATAATGGTGCATTGGTATATCATCCACCGTTTGATTCTTTGGTTGAACGAATGATATGGTTTTGAACTATGTTATGATTGATTGAACAGAGGATTAATTGGCGGTCGTACTTTGCAATTACTATTATGCATGGTGGTGAATAATTCCACCACCCTCGCATGCGCACATTAATGCTTCCCCTTTGATCGTTCATTGTGGTTAGACCAAATGACTCTGCTCCTGTGTGTTGATGATTTCGAACCAAACCCTTACCATGTGCTCGCACCATGGCTCTAGTCCTGAGGGCTGAACAAAATGGTAGCCAGGCTCTGTTGATGTTCGACAGTGACCGCAGTGACCTCGAGGACAATGGGTGGCTCCCGTTCATATAGAAATTTGATGGTTTTAACCTCTGCGTTGCTAGGCAATTCGCCATGACCTTTGATGGTTGTCGAGCCAAGGTCGGCAATGTTCAATTGCAAATTGACGAGCAGTTTATCAGTCTTGCCACGGGTTTTCCTGCCACTGGACAACAATGGTCCAAGAATTGCAAAGTGGAAGAGGTCCCTTGGACTCTTCTCTTCCAGTCGCGTAAGGTTAGCTCTTGTGATAAGGGTTTGCCCGTGACCATGCTGAAACAGCGTTGGCATGAGTTGTTGATGATTATCAAATAGTTTATCACCTGCGAAGGTCGATACGGGTTTGTTTTCTTACACCACCTTCGTTTTCTTATGGTTTTTATGGGTTATCAACTCAATATGCCCTATTATCTTCTTAGAAGCCTGTTTAAAATGTCTAATAAATATAAAAGGAACTAGGCTAATAGCATCCTTTTTCACTATGGGCTGGTTAAAATGATTGTTGTCTATCATTTGGAGTTACACGGAGACTGTTGGAATGATTTCCTTGCTCGTAATAATTTTGAGGATTCAAACCCTCCACAGGTTGACAAACCTATGGTGAGCGAAGACAAGACTATACCCCCGGTACCCTACAGTATTATGATACATAAACCCTTACCCGACTCACCTATCGACCTACCCCACTCTGTGACCAAGGATGTCGAGACTGTTAAGTCTGTGGGAAAGAAGCCTAAAGCCAAAACTATTGCAAACGCTAAAGGCAAAAAGAATGCCTGTCTAATTTCTTGGATGGCGAGGAACAAGCCAAAACCTCCTGTCAACCCTGACCCTATCGTGTTAAGTGAAGACTCTGACTCGGAAGTAGAGCGTTTCTTGGCTAGTGAATACCCCTATTCAGAAGGTTTGTGTGCCGAACCCTCGTATGACTTTGTGTCGAACCTAACCCCTTGCCTACAAAATGACCCTAACTACCCAGGCATCAAGCTGCCTTGCGAAGCCCCTGGTCATTCATCCAAACCCTCTCCTGCTCTATCTCAACCTACAGTGCCACCCTGTGATCAATGTAGCTTGTGGTTAGAGAGGTATTATCTTGATGTGCCAATGCTACAGTCGAGAATTCACTCTTTGGAGGACCAAGTTTCATGGCTTACCAGTCAAAAGGCTGAATTGCAAGCCACTGATAAGAAACAGAGGACGACTGGCTCTATCTTGTTTAAAAATGTGGAGTCAGCTACAACGGTCGTGAATTCTAAGTTGGCATAGTTTGAGCAGCCTCACTAGTATGTTCTATCACTTGTTTATATAACAAATTCAAATTCTTTGAATAGCTCTGATTACAGCGTGGATTTGCTTTGTCACATTATATGCATTATGTACATAGTTTTGTTTTGATTAATGGAATTTCGTTTTCCCAGTTTAGCTTCGATTTGATTTTCTTCGATTCGATTGATCGTGGTATGGATTTGATTAGTTTGATTTAGCTTAAATTGGATACTCTGCTGTCAATTGAAGTCATTGGTATCTATTCTAAACACAAGTCGTTTCTTCTATTTCAATTTTGAACACAATCAAGTTTCGATTCAAATTGGTTATAATGTATACGATATGATTGGCAATATTGGTTAACTGTTACAGTTTTATGTCTCATATGACCTTCGATCAACAGGAATACAATTCAGATTATTCTCAATATGACCCTGTAAAATACATCCAAATTAATTCATAACGGTTATGTGAAAAACCCAACCGATTACTTCGTATTGGTTTACTGTTAGTCAGTTGGATTCATATTTGCGATGGATATTCTGTTTCAGTTGGATTTGTGAAACGGGATTGAATTCATGATTTGTTTCTATATTAAACCCAGTCACGATTTGTTTGGTATTAACCATTTCGTTCAAATCCAATAGAGTTTATTTGCACGTTTTATCAATTATCACTGATGTCAATTCTATCATGATTGCGGTCAAAGCTGAATCAATCTGGTTATGATTTTGTATGAATTGATTCTCGTATCTGTCTGAATTACTCTACCTGTGGCGCGAACCGTTTGATGGCATAACAATTATAACAATTGTAAAACGATTCTATCTTGATCTGATCGTATCTCCTGTTTTGGAAAAACACAACGTTGCATATGATTTGCTTGATTGCACTACTTTCGAATTGGATGTGAAACAATTTGTAAAACTGTTTGGTTTCGATTCTATTTACCCGACTATGATGGCAATCGAAACAGAGCATGCTTGCCTCTCTATTTGGTTATTGTCTTTTGATCCTATTTAATTTTAATTGGATATGGAACAGTCTTGTTACTGTTCGACCTGATTTTATGGTAACCGTGAAACAGAGTATTCTTACCCCTGTTTCGATTAAATCACTCTTGATTATATTTTATATATTGAAAGATAAAATCATTTGAATCATTAGTGATTCGTTTTAATGTTTATTGAAAGAAAATTGGATTTGATTCTTTTAAAAAGATTTGATTTGATTTTTATTTGATCCTGTATGCTATTTTAGAATAGCTACAGAATCAGATGATTCTGTAGCTAAGTCTGTAGGATTAGATTTTTATTGTTTTGTTAATGAAATATCTTTCTAACTTGATATTTTTGGTCTATTGCAGATGAATTCGAAATTGCAGTGGATTTGATAAGCAGTTAGGGGATATTTGAAATATTCTGATGTCATTTTAGTTTCCTAGTTTAGTTGATTTTGGGATATCTCCCAGATTATGTAAAACAGTTTGATATTATC
>ML795026.1:142981-154314 GCA_009831015.1 Picea engelmannii | reverse complement strand
CTTGGACTAAAAATTGCGGCTTAGTCATCTCTTTGTAGCCATAGAGGATTTGAGTACTTTCATTGGTTGATTTAGTCAAAACGTCTACCTCTTGGCTAGCTAACCCTAACCCTAAAACAGAAATAATATAGGTGACGTCACACCTCTTATCTCTTTGCTTGGCCTGAAACGTTGTGACTTTTATCACCTTATCTGATAGACTTTGAGTCATTGATTGCATTTATAAGCTTATTTGAGAAAACGTTTCACTCATTGTCTTTCAGTTTTGACCTATTGTTAGGGCTGACGTCACCCTAATTCTGCATTGTGACGCAGCAACAATATATATGTATGAGCAGATTTATGACATTTATTGCATTATGATATAATAAAGATTGATATTAAACATTGAATGCCTTTATCACTTTGTATTTATTGAAGAAGTGTTTTAAGCTTTTATCCTTGTCTATAATCATTGACTTCGTCAATAATTACAATTATCATTGCTCATATATATGTTGAAGATAGTCATTAATATTTGAAGTACTAACCACTGCAGCACATCTTCTAGCTTTATTTGTCTTGTCTCGCAAACAGGTGTCATTCAGTGGAAGATTTTCTCCTTGACTATCTCTCTTGGCAGTAATCTGTGAAAGGAAACCCTTATCTTGATCCTAAAGGACCTTAAGACCTTTCAGAACCCCAGATTACTAGGGACGTCTCCCTTGGGATTAGCCACCCTAAATAGAAAGAGCTCCCCATCGAGGTGACAGTGGGTGGGGAAGCTCCTGTTACGCCAGTTTGAAGCCTTGACTCAAGCTACCCAAACCCTTCCTACAAACTGAGCGATAACATGCCTCTCTTATTTATACAATCTGGCAGGTGTGAACTGAGGTGTCTTTTCACTGGCAGGGCCGACTTCTCATTCTGGGTGGTTATAACCACTTTAATATACTCTGGGGGACGACTTCTCATTTAGCCTATTACAATTAGTGTTTGACCAATCCGTAAAAGGGGATTTGGTCATTTACAATACCCGACATGGTCAATCCACAAAAGGGGATTGATCTAATGAATAATACATCAATAATAAATAGAATACTCTTTGCAGTTACAATATTTCAACAATGGGAGGGTTGACGAGGTGTCCTATTGGGTAGATCTTTCGCTAGGTCAAGGTGTGTTTCCCAAGTGATCCCTCTCTAAGCCATGTGAAGTAGATGAAGTGGTTATGGATAAAGACTCATTGGGCATGAGGTTTATGACATACAAGGGGTTGTAGTGTCTCATTCATGGGTGCCTTTGTAGAGGGTGTGTGGCACCTTCATTTGCAATGCACTTTTTCCAAGCCCATCCTCTTGCCAATCTTTGTTTCTTTCATGTTCTAAAAGGACGAGTTGAAGGCCACTGTACTCGTGATGAGACCCCCTTTCTCTCAGTCATGTAACTGAGAGCCATTACCCTGGCTTGGTGGCCAGATGATGGTAATGTCATACCGCTAGATACCCATGATCATGATAGGTCGGCTCGGGATGAGACCTCCTATCCTCCAACTAACTCTCTAAGCATTCACTATCATTTATTCTTGTGGGTCCCCCTTTTCTTACAGAGGAGTTTTTCATTGCTTTCTCAGGGGATCCCTAGATGAAGCATCTGGAAGTTCTATATATAGGATTTTATCTTTTTAGTCAACAACAATCCCTTTGGGCCTTCATCCCCTTCTTCCCATGGAATGAGGGACAACCCCTTCTTGGGTCAATACCCTTTAAAATCCCAAGAGACAAGAAAATGGGGGGGTTTAAGTGATGGAAAGTGGTAAGTATGGTCGGGAACGGTATGATGGCTCTTCAAGGGAGTTCCTTGTAGCAAACGCATTCCCGAGGAAGACCACTTACTAGGTCACAATGTCAACCACCAAGGTGAAACGGGGCAAAAGGCATAATGTCCAAGCATATGTCATGAAATCTTAAGCAGTCTAAGATACAACATACTCAAAAATGCCCCAAATATTGAAATGACACTCACCATAATACCTGACTTGTACCTCATGGAGCAAGGCTCAGTGCCTTTCGGAAGCCAGCTGGTGTGGTGGATGCCATTTGAAAATCATGACCTTTGTGGTGGTGAGAAGGGCCTCCATCTGTGCAAGTGGACACTGTTGGTCATGTAGTCTCTTGGCACTCCATATCTGCAACCAGAGGGCCTCGAGACATGATCTCCTTAGTTATCCCTTAAAATGGGGATAACAAGGTTAATACTATAACAACAATTGTGCTTGTTTTCATCCCAGGTTAATACTATGGCCGGAGTTGGAAACCCAATAAGGTTTACTCTAGTTGTTTATGACCCATTAAGTTTTGCTGCAATTCCTAATCAACCTCATGACTTGCCTATACCAAAGTTTGCAAGGAACAACACAATATCAGACCGATTTTCTGAAATTTGTGGACGATTTGGAGGTGCAATATGAGGATGTGGTGATGAATATGTTTGTCCAAACCCTTGCACGAACGTGGTACAAATCTCTTCCTGCTACTTCCATTGATGGTTGGGATACATTTAGACGCAAGTTCACAAAAAAATGGGGCCACAAACAGGACAATTCTTTCCTAATATATGAACTTACTTCTATGCTTAAAGAGGAGAATGAATCCATATCTGAATTCAATCACCATTTTTCTAAACTGTATTTTAAGATTCCTCACAATGTGCGTCCCAATGATAAGTTTACATTGCATTGTTATTTCAAGGCATATGACGATTCGTTTGGTCTCTTGCTCAAGCAGAAAGATCTTCATAATCTGAAGGACGCCCAAGTTATTGTTATCAAATTGGAGAGAAATATCATCACAGCTAGGAAGGGTCAACCAAGTCACTCCAGGTTGCTTAATCCCCATGGCAGAGCATCTCAGGAAGTGAAGGACACTACTGATGAGAATAGTGAGGTACCATCACAGCTTGTTGATTTATTGCAAGAGTTGAGTAATAAGATGATCCAGTTAGAAAAAAAAATGCCAAATCAACAGGCTGCCCTTGGTAATCGTACAACATTTCAGCCAAGGAAGCCCCTTCCCAGAAGACCTTTCTAGTAGGAAAAGAAGGTTAAAGCTTCTACGATTCCTATGCCAATGACTGGTAATAATTTTGTTGACCATCTTTCTTCCAGTCATTATTGCAGGGCTTGCAAGTTGCCACATAGTGAAGAAGGTTGTGCAATGCTTTCCCAAGCAGCCTATATGTTTCCTCTGATCCATCCTATCCTGACCAGCCCGCAGATAGTTTGAACATGTTATATTTCACTAACGAGGACAACAACTCACAGGTGTATATCAGTTGTCCAACAATAAAGAGAATAATCAGCCAAAGTTTATTGCTTTGAGTTTCTTCTTGGGTGATCATGAACCAATAATTGCACCACTTGAGTCATATGCAAAGTTCCATGAACATGAAGCTGAAGAGTTGATTGTTGAGTTTACAAGTGGCTTCATGGGTTCCTTCTAAATGTAAAAATCTGTCCTCAAACACTTAGTTAAATTCTGATTTGAACCTCCAATAATACTAAAACTGTAATGCAGTAAAATACAAGCATCTACAACAGTTTATGAGCAGAAATACATTAACTAAGCAATCTGAAAATAAAATAGCAGCGGAATAACCATGAACAGGAGACAAATCACCACATTTGACACTAGTATTTTCTGGGCAATGCCCTTGGAAAAACCCACAAGGGGAAAACCAGTCAAGGAGATTTCTTCTTATTGAGCTTCTAGGGAACATTCTGAGTTTACAACAGCATTTAGATCAGCATTAAATACACAATACTTATCTCACTCTCCCAGCACAATATTCTTCTTGAAAACAGTGCCAAAAATCAGTCTTGAATAATGTGCCTTGGTTGTATGACCTGTACGGCCCTGTACAGTCGGCAACAGCTCCAAAACCACATTGGAAATCATTCCTGAGAGTTGTTGTATGGTACAATACCTTGTTGTACAGATTTCTCTCAGCAAAACCGCCTTGGAAATCGTGCCAAACTGCTGTTGGATGACAGCCTCGATTTCTATGCCTTCCTCTTGTTGTACAGCCAGCTATAACTGTTGTACAGCCCCTTCTGTAGCAGTTGTACGTATAGACTAAATGTTGTACTTTTCTCCTTGGAATGCATGCCTATGCCCTCCTAGGGATGCATGCCAATTCCCTTAGTTGCTGCTCTTTCCCTGAGCTCAAAAACTCTCTTGGAAATCATGCATTTCCATCTTCCCTCCAAGTTCTCCTCAAAAAGTGTGCCTTCCTCTCCACTAGTGCTGCCTTTATGCAAGATTTAATGTGTAACTGCCAAAAACCCTAAATCTCAAGGGATGAGATTCAATCTTGATCATCAAGATCAACGGACGTGACTTAATCTTTCATTGAGGTCACTTAAGTCACTTAAGTGACCCACACCCTCATAAAGTCACTTTTACACATTAAAAAAAAATTTTAAGGCTCAACTTGACTTTATAAAATCACTTTATAAAAAATACTTTATAAAGTCACTAGGGAGAAATATGCTTGGTCACTTCCGCATGTTGGGCGTCGCCAATGCAAAAGTACCTCCGAGCTACCAAATCTAACACTTCTTCTTAGCGAGGGAGGTACTTCTGGTACCTCCACCAAAATCCGTCTCCAACTCTATCATCTCATCTGTTATTGTAGTTGCTCCCTTTGAACTAGAGGTCTCTGCTCCCACTACACTGGAAACCTCTACTGCTACCTCCAATGATCTATGAACTAAAGACATGCTCCTAGAAGTCTCCACACTCTCCTGAGCATCTATCTGTGTCAACTCATACCTGTTGAGTCCTTTGAGAGTACTGGAAAAAGACTGAATCCCCGGTATCAACTCTCTCTCCCGTGCAGCTTGCCCACTCTCTGACATAGACTCTAAATCCAGAAATCCACTGGATCCAACCACAGGCTATCCCAACAACCTATACAACTTCTCATGCCTGACACCAAGCAACACTGTTGTGTCCGGAGTAGCTCCCTCGGGATATAAAAACACATGTCTAGTAAAGAATGAAACTCCAAATCCATCAATCTCCAAAGTTGACACTGAGAGCAAGTTAATTGTCATCTCTGGAATAAACAACACCTCGGCTACCTCTAGAAAACCTCCTGACTCTAGTTGGAATCTAACGTTTCCAACCCCCTTCATTGTAAGTTGTGAGTCGCCCCCACTATCCACAAAGCAATCTAAGTCTATTTCTGAAAGACTAAGGAACACGGACCTCATCCCCGTCATATGCTGACATGCACCATTGTCCACAAATCACGCTTCAATGTCCTCGAACACTCGACAACCACTGCCTGAAGGACCAGTCATCAGAGAAAATTCCTTCTCGAATTTCTCAGTGAACTCAGCAACCTCAGCTAATGCTGACACCTCTAGTTCATGCTTCTTCTTCTTGTTGTTCGGACATTGACTAGCATAGTGGCCAGTCTTGTGGCATGCAAAGCATTTTACTTCGCTCATGTCTTTCTTTTTGTCTTTGCTCTTTCCCACAAGAGCAACATTTTGCTCGTCTGAACCACCCTCTGCCTTCTCCTGAGACCCCTCTTGGGTCTCCTTCTGAGTAAATTTATCCCATAAACTGCTCCAATCTGGGAGCTTCTCTCTCCCCACCACACACTTCACAAAAACCCCCCACTCTTTGGTGAAGCCCTTGAGGGCTATGCACACCAACTCTAAGTATGGAATAACTTCTCCGAAAGCTGCCAACTCATCCTTCACCTGTGCAACTCTGGTGAGGTAGGAGGCCACACTCTCTACCTTGGCCATCCTAGTACATTGGAGCTTGTCCCTGAGAGCCATTTTTCAGTTCTCGTTCTTTGCCTCATACAAATTTTTCAGTGCATCCCACATCTCTTTGGTTGTCTGCTTCTCATCCAAATGTGGAATAAGGTGGTCTATGACTCCATCCAAGATTATTTTCTGAGCCCTTGCTTCCTTCACCTCATGGATGTCCAGAGAAATGGGATCTAATGAAGGTATTGGCACGGGGGTACTCACAATCGTCCACAACTTGTTCTCCTTGAGAACACTTGCAATCCTCACCTTCCATTGCAGGTGGTTGGAGATCCCCTCCAACCTATCCTCATACCTGAGACAGGAAGTCATCTTTGTCCAACAAACAAAGAACCTTTCTTTCCCCTCCTCCTTCCGAGAAAAAGCCCCTGCAAGTCACTGCTATCCAAGTACCAAAATCTATCCACTGAACCTCAGAGCCCTAGCTCTAATACCATGTAAAAATCTGTCCTCAAACACTTAGTTAAATTCTGATTTCAACCTCCAATAATACTAAAACTGTGATGCAGTAAAATACAAGCATTCTACAGCAGTTTATGAGCAGAAATACATTAACTAAGCAATCTGAAAATAAAATAGCAACAGAATAACCATGAACAGGAGACAAATCACCACATTTGACACTAGTATTTTCTAGTCAATGCCCCTGGAAAAACCCACAAGGGAAAAACCAATCAAGGAGATTTCTTCTTATTGAGCTTCTAGGGAAAATTTTGAGTTTACAATAGCATTTAGATCAGCATTAAATAAAAAATACTTATCTCACTCTCCGAGCACAATATTCTTCTTGAAAACAATGCCAAAAATCAGTCTTGAATAATGTGCCTTGGTTGTACGGCATGTACCGCCCTGTACAGTCAGCAACAACTCTAAAACTGCCTTGGAAATCATGCTTGAGAGTTGTTGTATGGTACATTACCTTGTTGTACAGATTTCTCTCAGCAAAACCACCATGGAAATCGTGCCAAACTGTTGTTGGATGACAGCCTCGATTTATGTGCCTTCCTCTTGTTGTACGACCAGTGATAACTATTGTATGGCCCATTTTGTAGCAATTGTACGAACAGTGTTAAATGTTGTACTTTTCTTCTTGGGATGCATGCCTATACCCTCCTAGGGATGTGTGCCAATTCCTTTAGTTGCTTCTCTTTCCCTTAGCTTAGAAACTCTCTTGGAAATCGTTCCTTTTCAGCTTCCCTCCAAGTTCTCCTCAAAAAGTGTGCCCCCCTCTCCACTAATGTTGCCTTATGCAAGATTTAATGTGTAACTACCCAAAACCCTAAATCTCAAGGGCTAAGATTCAATCTTGATCATCAAGATCAACGGACGTGACTTAATCTTTAAGTGACCCACACCCTCATAGTCACTTTTACACATTAAAAAAAAAGTAAAAGGCTCAACTTGACTTTATAAAATCACTTTATAAAGTCACTAGGGAGAAATTTGCTCGGTCACTTCTGCATGCTTGGGGGCTGCCAATGCAAAAGTACCTCTGAGCTACCAAATCTAAGACTAATGACGATGATAAACATCAAAACAAAGAGCAACAAATCCACCATGAAGAATTGAATCAATAGAAGACTTTCTCCTTCCATATCCCAGCGATAGTTCAAGAACAATTTGATCATATACCATTGCAACAGGAGGAGTAACTTTTGGTTCAACCAAAAAATGATTTTCCTTACAATTTGCCTATGATCCTGCATTCAGATTTTGTTCTTCAAGGAGATCCTCTGATTGATCATTGCTTGGATATTAAGGTTACTCATGATCCGGTTGCACTGAGGATGATGGAGGTGTTTCGAGAGGTAGATTTGACGATTATTGGCTCTTCTATTTTCTTATTGATCATTGGTGAAGTACCACATTCCAAGCTTCAACCAATAGTCTTCATTGATTTCTTAAGCAGCATGTAATGACCCTAGTTGGATAAATGTTTAAGAATTATAAAGTAAAACTAATTAGGGGATTAATTGTGTTAACAAGGTACTAATTAAACAAAGATGATTTAATGATATTAATTAAGTGAGTTATTAATTAATTGAAGGATATAATTGTGATTAATTAATTAATAATTTAACTACAAACTACATTTAATAACTTGCGTAATGGATTTAATAGATTACTGGTATATGATATAAAATGGTTGTGTATACAACAAGGGATAACCTATGAATCTTGAGGAGATAAAACATTAAAGGAAGGATCAGGGAGGGACGAGAGCAGGTAAGGGAGTAAATGAGGAGTCGGTGAAGGAGGGATAAGGAAGGAAGGGAGGTTGACGTGAGGGGATTCGAACGGGGACGGAGGATGGATTCGGGGAGGACTGGGAGATTTGCAGGGAGCAATAGAGTTCTGGCTGTGGCATTTTGATCAGTTGAGGCAACGGGTTGCTGGAGGTTTTGGGCACGGGGGCCAGGATATCCATAGATATCTTGGAGCTAGGTAGTTTTCCTAGTTGGCAGGGAGGACAGTAGGTTTGGGCAGTTATTTTGTTTGTGGCAGTGTTGGTCTGTGCATCAGGTAGCAGGAAGGCAACAACAAGGCAGCAAGGCAATAGAAATTAGCATCAGAACCAGGTAATTTGTTAAACTATGTATTTATTTCATTCTGCCATGAAATCATTCTTCATTGATAAATAAGTTACTGAAGTTGCTATTATAAAGATTGTTGTTATGTTATGAAGTTATTATCTCAGTTCATGAAATAAATTGCTTATGGAAGTAAATGATGTTTAGAAATATTTTGTTGTTACACAGCAAGCGTCTGAATGCATCTTTCCGTCTTAGGAGACTTCGTGATTGGTTGCACGGAGGGTTGGCTATGTTGATCTTTAACGTATCACCGACCACTTGGCTACATGGTTACAATGGTCATTCGAGTATGTTGATTGATCATGGAAGCTTTGACAAACCTCCAAAATAAGAGCTTTTGGGCTCCGGTTAAAAAATAAAAGAAGAAAAGAGGTGAATTTTTTGGGATTTTGTGAGTAGTTATTGTCCTTTATATCTGTTGTTATGTGGCAGATTTGTCTTTATTTCCATTGTGTCATTTTCAGATTTGCATTGTGTTGGTCTTTTTGGTCTTAGGTCAGCTGGTACATTGTTTAACTTGGCAGATTTCCCTTTATTTCAACTGTTACCATGTCCTAGTTTGCAACATTATTGTTTATCTTTATTGTATGTCAGCATATAATCTATTTTCCTTTCATAATAAACACCACACATGGGGACAGGTCTGTTATTTGCATTACTGTCATTCAATTTCAGTGTGCAGTTCATTATGTGTTGAATTCAAACCCTGGAGTATGATGTCATCAATACAGTCAGCGTTGTTTTGATGCTCATGTCTAGGTCAACCCTAGATGAGGGCGCCATTCTATCCACTATGTGAGTACTGAGTCTAGTAGGTGGGTAGTGTTGAAAAGACAATAGGAGGAGTCTTTATTCATCTTATCGTTTTGTCTCTTCAGTGATTGCATTGAGTTATCTTTTCTCAGTTAGTCAGCTCCTTGTCCAGCCTTAGGGATATGATGCCCGTTTCTTGTACATCCCAGTTTCCACTTTGTTCCGAGGGCAAGGTTTTCATCATTTCCTTCCTCTTAGTTGGTCATTTATTATCGACTCCAACACATCATATGAAGAGTGATCCAAAAGCTAGAGTACCTTAGGCCCCATTAGCATCATTGGTGGGTTCTTTCGCACCTAGCATGTGTTTTCCCTATTGTCATATGACCAGGTAGCTTTCTCCCATTTATCAACTTCGGATCATTTTCCAATGGGAGGAGCATACATGATAGGTGGGTTGCAAGTAGCAATTGTAGATGTGCATGTATGGGTAAGTCCTCATTTTAGTAGATCAGTCGAGGCACCATGCATTTGAATCCATTGCCCAGTGAACATGCACAGTGGTCTACAGGTTGGATTTCCCAAAGATTATTTATTTATAGGTGTATCTTGTCCCCTTGAGTCACCATTGTTAACCCCCAGATTTGTTTGTGCCACTGTAGGGTTAATAGCCAACTAGCTTTCATCAAGATGGTAGTCAGAAACATCTTTCACAGAGATCAGAGACAGGTTTTCCAGGGATCAAAGTTCATTTCAAAGGCAGACATATTCATCAGTTTTGGGGAAAATTGTTATTTTTAGCAGTCTTCTTGATTTCTAGGAGCTCGAGTTCGAAGGTCCATAGGGTAGAGGTGATTACACATTTGGGATCCTTACAAGCTCACAATGCCAATGAGCTCTTTCCGAGCAACATGCAAGATACTGCTATTTTTAGTAGTGTTAGAAATAGGGAAAATAGAAAACAATGTACTTTTAAAAATTTTCTATCAACTAGATCAGCATAGAAGATAAACAGATCTAAAGCAATTGATATTTATGAGTACAAAATAAACTAGCTTACCTCCAGAATCAAATGAGAGGTGTACCTATCACATGTAGATGTATGCCTCTGTAAGTATGCTCAGATGAAGTTTAGGTTCATAGATCAAACCTCTAGGGTTTGATCTCTGTCAAAAGAACTGTGGGATAGTTTTTCCATGGATTGTAAAACCCCATTGGAAACAACAATAAACCAAAGTCATAAAAGCAAATAGCCCCAATGGAAAACCTCTAATAAACAGTGATAGCACAAGAAGGAAATCAAATTCACAAGAAAACCATCAGATCTGGAATACAAGTGTCAAACCCTCCATTAAGCAAACACAAACTCATATCTGGAGATAAAAGAGGCTCCATAAGCAAACAATCTCAGATCTGGAAGTACAAGTGGGTGCATAAGCAAACAAACTCAGATCTGAAAATATAAATGCTACAAACTCAGATCTGAAAAATATAAGTGGCTACAAACTTAGATCTAGTGGCTACAAACTCAGATCTGAAAATATAAGTCAAACCCTCCATAGATCTGGAAAACAAACTTGGATCTGAGAAAAAATGGACAGCAAGTTTGCTAACCCTCCACAAGCAAGACAGCAAAAGGAAAACCCCCCATTGGGACTTCAGCACACCATGCAGCACTAGAAGGAGAGGTCGTGGTTGCTTAAACCCAGATGAAGGAGAGGGTCGCGACTGCTAGCACAAATCTGGTAGTCACCCTCCACACAGATCTGGACAGCAAGGAAAGGGAGTCGCGGCACTCATACCCTGGTCGTAACTTAGGGGATAGGTCTGGCAACCAAGGAGTAGGAACTCCTGCACAGTAGACAGATTCGACAACTGAGGAAGGAGAGGCCGCATGCACCCTGTTATCCCCGATATCTAGGGATAACTAGGAGATCATGTCTCGAGGCCCACATGGTCCTAGACATGGAGTACCGAGAGCAGGAGCGACCTGAGCATGGTCCTGGAGGACATGTTTTCTTCTCAGCGAGACTTGTCCTGCCAGCAGTACCAGCCTCCATCACTACCGGCTTGGGCTTGCATCAGAAAAGGCTCTTGCTCCATGAGGTAATTGGTCCGAGGTATCATGGTATGTGTCATATTTGATCATTATAACCTTC
>ML795026.1:111450-122473 GCA_009831015.1 Picea engelmannii | reverse complement strand
CTAGTGTCACCACTCTGCTGAGACGTAAAGACATCAATGGTATGTGATATGTCTGCTGATACACTGGTGCTATCGTCCTGTCCATCCAACTGCCTATCCACTACACAAGGGTCATCATCCTCCTCAAGCGTGCAAGCATCAGTGGCCTCTGTGCAAGAGTCATCATCACTATCCTCTGAGGTAGAGTCACTATCACTAGCCTCTGTGCAAGAGTCATTGTCATCATCTGACTGCTCTGAATCAACATCTATCGCTCCATCCACACACACCTCATCCTCCCTGTCATAGTGTGACTCAATAGTGTGCTTCAGATCCTTACCCCTACACCTATGATCAAGTTCCCACGACCCCTTGCAACTGTAGCAAGGTTGCGTGGTCCTACTGGACGTGGGGTTTCTCCGTTCTTCCATCCATCTAGCTATTTCTTTTTTTTTGTCTGCTAAGGTGATCCCATGTAAAATATCCCATTTGCTCCAACTGGGCTTTCTAAAGGCTAGATATTGAGGAAAGGTTATGAGAGCCCTATTTTCCTCGCTAAGGCCGGAATATAGGATCTCCAAGCATGTCATCTCAAAGGTTATCTTATCCATTTCTTTCCAACTATCCATTTATCCCTATGAAAGACCCCTTAGGTTTGCAGGATTTACGCTCTGATACCACTATAATGATCCCAAGCCATTATGCAAGGATCATCACGGTTTTGGTGTCTTTTGAAACTTTTTCTGGTTGTGGTATTTCGTCAAACACTTTGCTGAATTACTTGTTTAGGTGTGTTTACTTGTTGAATGGCCTCTTGATTTCGGCCTTAGGGTTTACTGATGTGTTTATATGTGTGTATGCAGCTATAAACAAGAAGATATAACCATAGAACATACCGCAAACATATGCAATAGGATAGACAAGCCAAAACATCTCAAATATGATTCTATTCATGAAATAGAGGAACCTGCTACAATGAAGATGCCGATCTGAAATGCTCAACAGATGGCTCCAAGATAGAAGTATGAGCTGCTACAAAAAGCTCTCCAACAATACAAAATAAGCCTCCAAAGGTTGGATAACAGATGAAGACCAATACCAAGTAGATCTGGTCGTATGAAGTGCAGAAGCCCTAACTGAATGTTGCCACGTCCTGCTAGAATGCTGAAGCTCCTCAATAATTCGGCCCTGCTACCAAAAGTGTCCAATCATCCCAAGAAATATGCCAGTTGAGAAACATTTGCATCCATGACAAGGTGCACCTCACCCTCTTCAGAGGCACCAACAAGTAAGCCATACATTTCCCTGTCATCACTGCACCCATTGCTCAGAAATTCCTTACCACCTCATCCACTTACATGGCTTGGATTTGTCTTCACTTGGAAACATCCCATGTTCAATGAGAGTTAGCCCAATAGGACCTCCTGACATCCCCTCCAAACCTGGCTTGTAGGATAGCATAACGTCTTTGAGCACTTGTCTGGGAAAGGGGGTTTTATGCACATGTTTAAATAACTTGATTATTAGATGTGATTGACATTGCTATGATCACTGTGACTTATGAGCCCATGAAGGGCGTACTTCTTGTTGTTGTAGGGCCACACCCGACAGACAAGTACACATGGGGAGATGATTAGTTCGGACCTCCATATGGCTAAAATCCCACCAGATGGATGCTAAGACCCTAGCTAGGGGCAGAGATAGATCATAGGTTTGCACCAGAGAGAGAGGAGGACGTGCCACCAGAGACAGCCTGGCAAGCCTGGACCCAGGGGGTTCTTGCCCTTCTCACTATGATGTAGGCCTTGGAAGGCCCATGACATCACCTCTGTGACCCTTGACGACACCCAGCGTTTTGGACACTTTGGAGGCAGTTGTGTGCTAAGTGGCACGAGTGGTTTGATCCAGAGGCCTAATGTTTTGCTCCTGGAGGCCAACGTTGCACTAAAAAGGCCTAAAGTCACCCTAAAATGGCATGACGTGACCGTTTCTGCTTGATTTAGGGTTTTATTTTGTCATTTAATGTAAAAACTGGATATTACATGTAAACTAGCCATGTTGGCCTTTTGACCTAATTATGGTCATTGTAACTGTATAAATAAGGGATTTTCCCTTGTATTTTTTCATCATCTTTCACTCACACAAGTGTGAGGTCTGAAATTTGAGCCCTATTTGGGGTTACATGACTGAAATTCAGTGTGCACTTCTTGAAGGAGGCTTGTTTTGGACTATTTTAGCAATTTTCTTGGTGGAAGTGTTCAACTAGAGTATTTGCTAAATGATTATTGGTGAATGTAAGTAAGATTTTTGCAATTCTTCTTCATTGAATGGTTATAGTTATGTTTATCTTGCATTTATACTAAGATTATGAAATTGCTAGCTTAAAACCCTAGGAGGCCAAGCACATGTTATTGTCCTTGCCTTAATAGCTTTCACCTACTAGATTTTGCTAGAAAGTCGATTTTCTTGAAGTTATTGCTAAGGGCCTTGCCATTGCAACACCCTAGCTCTTTTTGCTTCATCTAAGCCATCATTTACTTCATCTTTGAGCTAAAGAAGGAGGAAAACTACTAGGGCCTAGGGTTACCTACTTTCTAGTAGTTATTTTCCCCCTAGAGTTTGATAATTGAAGCCTTGGGTTACCAACACTTCAACTATTGACCTCTCTTGTCTTCAGTTCTCTTACTATCATTTTTCCTTCAAGATTTGTTGCTGCCTAAAAGACTCCATTTGCCCTAAAGGCACTAATCTAAGACTTGCTATTGAGTGATTGACAAAAACCACTATCAAAACCTATACCTTAAGCTCTCTACTAACTACTCCTAACCCTAGAATAGTCTAATCTACTAACTTAGTTGTTGTTGTTACAAAAATAAGCTACAACCATCTATTGCAGCACTAAAAGCATCTAAAAGAAATTGAAAAATTTGATTAATGCACTCCCTTGCTTCTGACAAATGCTAGTATTTTGATGTTAATGAGTAATTATCCTTGGTCATTTTGAAGCCATTTTAAGGCATTCATTGTGAAGCTATTGTCTTATAAATATTGCTACTACAAATTTCTGTTTGCTTCACCATATATCAGCCATTGCTTTTATTGATAAAGTTTGTGGTTTTATGAAGTACTAACAGCAAGTTGTACTTGTGAAAGATATATTTTCTTGTTGCTTTGTTCTGGGCAGGTACATCTTAATACTTCACTACTTCATTGGTTAAAACCCCGGGACTTTCTGATCAGTGTGACTTGTGAGAAGAGACATTTTCATAGACACCTTAACCTTTGCCTTCTCAAACCCCCAGGTCACCGAGGACGTCTCCTAGGCCATCAACCCTAAATAAAAAGAGGCATCCTATTGAGGTGACAGTGATAGGATAACCTTCGTTACGCCAATTTGCCTTTCCTAAAACTTATCTTTTGGATTAAGTACAAATTGTGCGATAACATTTTGGCATCGTTGTCGGGGAACACTGAGTCAATTCCCCTCAAAAAATGGCACTTCTCGGTAAGCCTTTCCTCAAGAACCTTTGCTTTACGAAGCTTACTTGGCGACTCCACCGAGGGTGATCCCCTCATCCCTTTGATAATTTCAAGAAAATTATCTAGCGACTCCACTACTGACAAAACCAACCGTGACTTCTCAATGGGACCCGGGAAACTTCAAACCCTTGGACATGAGTAAAATCCAGGGATACCCTAGGAAAATTCCCCAAGTACGAAAATTGGCTCCCTAGTTTCACTGGTAGTGATAGGAAGAGAGCCGACTATCACATGGATGATTTCTGGGCTTTCTTTGAATTCCACCCTATCAGTGACGATGCTGAAAATTTGGAAATGAAGCTCTTCTCCGCCACTCTTCATCGAAAGCATCACAACTATGGAACAATTAGAAGAAACCTTTCTCAAAAGATGGGGCATTCAGTTGGAAGACATCCCAATACTACTAAAAAAACTCGAGCATATAAAACAAACTGAGAATGAAGCGGTCAAACAGTTTCAGGATAGGTTTGAGGATATACTATATCGAATTCCTGGAAGCCATCATCCCGAAGACAAGTACATCATTCATCTCTATACCAATGCACTCTTAGTGCATCTAGGGTTTCCCCTCAGTAAGAAGGGCCCAAGAACGCTCGATGAAGCTCACAGCATGGCCACGCAAATCGAGGAGAATATCTCTTTGTCCAAGAGAAAACACATCTTCTCTCTAGGGACCAAAGTTGATGACCCCAAAGGTACCCTTGATGCCCTCAATCTAGAGAGATTACTTTCCCTTGATATCTTTGAAAGAAGGGAACAATTCATCAACCAACAGGAGGTTGAGGAGAGTGATCCTAATGAGGTTTTCCAATCCCATGAGTAAGGGAAAAAATTTACTCATGCTTCTACCGAAGGTAATGAAGATATGGTTAAAGAGCGAGAACCTGTAGATATCAAACACAATGATGAAGTATCAATATGTGCTCCTCCCTCTGATGAAGCCATCCATGAGCCTATTCCTCCTACACAAGAAGAAGAGGATGAGGTTAGTCACTTTTCTTTTCAAGATTTTGATAATACCTTATTCTATGATTCACAGAGTGAAGGAGAAATGGAATCTTTGGGAAAGGTAGATCCTCCTTGTTGTACAGTTGAAGATGTAGAAGCAAGTCTTCCATTTGATGAAGTTATCCAAATACTTGAAGCTCCTGCACAAGAAGAAGTAAGCAAGGTGAGTTATTTCCCTTTCCAAATTTTTAATGATTCTTTATCTTATGATGTGGAAAGTGAAGAAGTGTTGGATGTTTTTACCCCTTCATGCTATAATGAAGATGATGATTTTGTTGATAATATTGAAGAGTTCATACATGTCGGGAAGCGTAATTGGGATGTGATTGGATATGATGGGGATCCCATTTACGACATTGAGGGTCATGTCCAAAAGTTGCATTTACCATTATCACATGAAGTTACTAATAAATTTTACATTTGGCAACAGGGACATGACATGATTACAGATACTTTCCAAACACCCAAGGATGATCTAGTCTTTTATTCTCCTAATGATTTTTGGTCATACCTTGAGGATTTTGATGAGTAGTCCTCTGAGCATTTGAATTTATTCTATAAAGAAAATTATCAACCATTGTTTTGCTCAGATCCTGATGAGAATGAGGAAGTTGCTTACCTAAAACAGAATATTTGTGATGATATTTTCTACCTCGCTTTGTCACTAAGGGTATGGTTTGGAAATATGTCCCTTATCCCAAGTATTTTGTAGGACAAAGCCTCCTTTTGGATTTTAGGGGAAGGTTGGGTACCTTAAGAAGAAGCTTATTATCGCAGTTCTCCAGCTTCCCCTTAAGAAGTTGTCAGTCACCTTCTAGATTCTTGTTGATCCCTTCCCAGGCCTCAAATTGTGAAGATGTCCAAGGTAGCCAACCTTCAGACTCTTTGAGTCAGTCTATTGAACCTTTGACTTTTCACGATCCCTTTCTGAGATGGATCGAGCACTTTCCTGAGAGTATGACTTGGCACCACTTTTTCCCTCCCACATGCGTCCATGAGCTAGAGCTTACGACTTCCAATGATACAATACATTTTCTAACTCACGTTATTTTTGTGCTTAACTTATCACTGCTTTGGTTTAAGATGAAGCACAGAGGCAGGGATTGGGAGACATTGCTAGGATGGTTTCACTGGCTATTTGACTACACCTAGCATTCAGCCAATAGGTAAGTAGGTAGGCGTTTTGCATTCATTGTATATACCGTCTACATTTCATGCTAGAGTAGTTGTGTTTCCATTTATATATATGCTTGCTTTCATTTACTGTACCATATATGAGCCAGGGGTGATATCACCACCCCAAATGATTACTAATAATCTTTTGTTGAAATCAAGCAGGTCACAGGTCATGCTAGAGATGTTGAGGTTCTCATGCGCTCTACGGTGAGCACATGTCCCCGAGTTGGAGCCAGATGTTATCCCCTAGCCTAGGGATGACTAAGGAGATTATGTCTCGAGGCCCACAGGTCCAAGACATGGAGTACCGAGAGCCATATTGACTTGAGTCTAGCCCTTGAGAGACCATCTCTCTTCTTCAGCGCCTCCACCTTGTCAGCAACAGCAGCATCCATCCCATCGGCCTGGTCCTTCAGCAGCAGTGGGTCTTGCTCCATGAGGTAATGAGTCCGGGTATCATGGTATGTGTCACTTTGATTCTCAAAACATTAGAATATGTGCATTTAATTCTTTTTACTTCTAACGTGTGGTTGGAACTTATGCCTTTCCACTTATCCACACCTGGGGGGAATGACAGGATGCCCTAGCAAGTTGGTTCCCATAGGGTTTGAGTTGCCACTGGGTGGGTTCATGAAAGGTCATTGTCCATCCCACCATACTTATCACTTTCCATCCTTTTTCCCTCTCATCCATCCCCTAGACTGGTTCGGGCATTGGGTTTGACAAGCTAGCAAAGGGTTGTACCTTACCTTGTGGGAAGAAGGGGCTAAAGGCCCAGAGGGTAAAAGTAGTTGGCAAAAGATAAAAGCCAAAAGAACAAAACCTTCAGATGCTTCTCCTAGGGATCCCCGAGAAAGCAATAAAAGGCTTCTCAGCAAGAAACAGAGGGACCCATAAAATAATAAAATCAAGACCTAGTTGGAGGATAGGGGTTTCATCACGAGCCAACCTATTAGGTCCATGGGCATGTAGCGGTATGACACTACCATTCAGTTGGTCACCACGCCAGGGTAGTGCCTCTTGGTGGCATAGCCAAGAGAAAGGGGGTCTCATCACAAGCCAGCCTTCTCATCTCCGTGAAATGCTTGTGGGTAACATTGTCACCATTGATCACCATGCCAGGGAAGTGTCCCCTAACTAGTCTCTTGAAAGAAAAAGCAATAAGATAAAAAGATAAAAGGCATTAAATGGGATTGGAAACATTTGCATCCATGACAAGGTGCAGCTCACCCTCTTCAGAGGCACCCACAGGTAAGCCATACATTTCCCTGTCATCACTGCAACCATTGCTTAGACATCCCTTACCACCTCATCCACTTACATGGCCTGGATTTGTCTTCACTTGGAAACATCCCATGTCCAATGAGAATTAGCCCAATAGGACCTCCTGACGTCCCCTCCAAACCTGGCTTGTAGAATAGCATAACGTCTTTGAGCACTTATCTAGGAAAGGGGGTTTTATGCACATGTTTAAATAACTTGATTATTAGATGTGATTGACATTGCTATGATCCCTGTGACTTATGAGCCCATGGAGGGCGTACTTGTTGTTGTTGCAGGGCCACACCCGACGGACATGTACCCATGGGGAGATGATTAGTTCGGACCTCCATAGGGCTAAAAGCCCACCAGATGGATGTTGAGACCCCAGCCAGGTGATCCGGATTTAGGAGTGGAACGAACTGATTAACAGACTGAATACAATAAACAAGGAGATATGAAGAATAACACAAATATTCAGTGAACAATATCTTCTATTAAATAATGAAATAGGCTGAAACTGTAAAACTGCAAAACTGAAACACTTGCTCCAATGGTGGTAGTTATCTCTGAGAAGAGATGTGGCTGCTACGTGCATCCGTCTGAGCAGAATCGATTACAATGAGGCTCCAGAGGCCTTTTTTGATATTACTCATGAATGTCAAAACCCTAGACATCCAAAAACCTAACCCTAGAAGGTGAAACACCAAAAGTCATGTGGGCCCTATGGGTAAGTTGATGTAATTTGGTACCTCAACTTCCCAAGGTCGTAACTTTTGCATACGGCCACTGTTTTAGGCGCGTGATAGCCAGTTGGAAACGTCTTTCAGAAAACTACACATTTTGCCGTCAAACTCTAACTCTGTCTACAGTTTGATTGTGGCGAGCCAAAAAAACAACGTTTAGGGCCCCAAAACAGCCCTGGAAGTACAACAAGATGTGTTGACATGAAAACATACAAAATAAGTCAGTTGGATTAGGCGAGAGGCCACCCGTATCCACCTGGAGGATGTGTGGGGCTTCAGAAAGTGTTGAACCCACAATTACAAAGCAATACAGAAGAACGTGCTGAACAAAAAACGGACACGAGGAGCCAATTGGAATAGGTGGGTGGCCACCAATATCCACCTGGATCACCAGAGGCAGAGACAAATCAGAGGTTTGCACCAGAGAGAGAGGAGGACGTTCCACCAAAGACAGCTTGGCAAGCCTGGACCCAAGGGGTCTTGCCCTTCTCACTATGATGTAGGCCTTGGAAGGCCCAAGATGTCACCTCTGTGACCCTTGACGTCACCCAGCGTTTTGGACACTTTGGAGGTAGTTGTGTGCCAAGTGGCACATGTGGTTTGATCCAGAGGCCTAATGTTTTGTTCCTAGAAGCCAAGGTTGCACTAAAAAGGCCTAAAGTCACCCTAAAAGGGCATGACGTCACCATTTCTGCTTGATTTAGGGTTTTATTTTGTCATTTAATGTAAAAACTGGATATTACATGTAAACTAGCCATGTCGGCCTTTTTGACCTAATTTTGGTCATTGTAACTATATAAATAAAGGATTTTCCCTTGTATTTGTTCATCATCTTTCACTCACACAAGTGTGAGGTCTGAAATTTGCACCCTATTTGGGGTTACATGACTAAAATTTAGTGCGCACTTCTTGAAGGAGGCTTGTTTTGGACTATTTTGGCAATTTTCTTGGTGGAAGTGTTCAACTAGAGTATTTGCTAGATGATTCTTGGTGAATGTAAGTAAGATTTCTGCAATTCTTCTTCATTAAATGGTTGTAGTTATGTTTATCTTGCATTTATACTAAGATTATGAAATTGTTAGCTTAAAACCCTAGGAGGCCAAGCACATGTTATTGTCCTTGCCTTAATAGCTTTCACCTACTAGATTTTGCTAGAAAGCCGATTTTCTTGAAGCTATTGTTAAGGACCTTGCCATTGCAACACCCTAGCTCTTTTTGCTTCATCTGAGTCGTCATTTACTTCATCTTTGAGCTAAAGGAGGAAAACTACTAGGGCCTAGGGTTACCTACTTCCTAGTAGCTATTTTCCCCCTAGGGTTTGATAATTGAAGCCTTGGGTTACTACCACTTCAACTATTGACCTCTCTTGTCTTCAGTTCTCTTACTATCATTTTTCCTTCAAGATTTTCTGCTACCTAAAAGACTCCATTTTCCCTAAAGGAACTAATCTAAGACTTGCTACTGAGTGATTGACAAAAACCACTATCAAAACCTATACCTTAAGCTCTCTACTAACTACTCCTAACCCTAGAATAGTCTAATCTACTAACTTAGTTGTTGTTGTTACAAAAATGAGCTACAGCCATGTATTGCAGCACTAAAAGCAATTGAAAAAGTTGATTAATGCACTCCCTTACTTGCTTCTAACAAATGTTAGTATTTTGATGTTAATGAGTAATTATCCTTGGTCATTTTGAAGCCATTTTAAGGCACTCATTGTGAAGCTATTGTCTTATAAATATTGTTGCTACAAATTTTTGTTTGCTTCACCATATTTCAGCCATTGCTTTTATTGATAACGTCTGTGGTTTTATGAAGTACTAACAGCAAGTTGTACTTGCGAAAGATATATTTTTTTGTTGTTTTGTTCTGGGAAGGTACATCTTACTTCACTACTTCATTGGTTAAAACCCCGGGACTTTCTGATCAGTGTGACTTGTGAGAGGGGACATTTTCATAGACACCTTAACCTTTGCCTTCTCAAACCCCCAGGTCACCGGGGACGTCAACCATGGGTCATCAACCCTAAATAGAAAGAGGCATCCTATTGAGGTGATAGTGATAGGATAACCTCCGTTACGCCAATTTATCTTTCCTAAAACTATCTTTTGGATTAAGTACAAATTGTGCGATAACAATAAACACAATATTATTTGAGCACATCAATTAGAAAATCAGATACTGACTTTAAGTCCAAATGATTTTTCTTGCATTGAAGACTATCTATCTATGTTTAAAACACTTAGAATTTTATGTGAAGAGTGTAACATAAAGCTGGAAAAAGAGCATTGCATCTATATCATTCTTTCTAAGCTAGGTAGTGCATATTTTTTGTTTGTATCTACCTTTTATGACATGAGAATGGCTCTAGGGAAAGCTTATCAAAAACCCACTCTTGAGTTCATTTGTGATGCTTTGATTAGAGAGCAAGATAAGCTTGTACAACTAGGAGTGATCAGTATTGCAGGTGCCTCCAAGAAAGCCTTAGTCGCCCAACAAAAAGATAAACCCAAGAATCCCATGAAGCAACATCCTCGCCACAACAACAAGCAAAACAAGGGTCACAAACCCACTCAGACAACTTCAACTCCTAATGGTGACAAAGGAGCAAAATCTAAAAATAAGAAGACTGACAGAGATTGCAACTTTTGTGGGAAAGATGGTCATGATGAGTCCAAATGTTTCAAGAAGATGGCAGTTTTAGAAGCAGCAATGAAGAAGCACAACATCAGTATTGATTCTACTTCTTTTTCTTCTTCTCATGGACATGCACTTTCTGCTTCTAGTTTCTCATTCAATGCAACTTCTACTTCTTCTTTTGATGAGTGGCTTATTGATTCTGGAGCATCTTATCATATGGCTAAGGAGAAAGCCATATTTTCTACTCTAAATGAATGTAACACCAAGAAAATATTTGTTGGTGATTGTTATCCACCAAGTTGCACTATGGTGAATTTCCAGCGAGCCGCCAAAGATTGAACATTATTGTTCAAAATTCAGAGTTCAGAAATTCAGTCGGTCAAAGAGACCACCTGGTTACTCTACATTTCTATAAAAAATTGTAATAAGAGGTGTTGGCATGATGAATTTGTAAAAGGTCTTAGCCATCTTAAGTCCTAAGCGTNAGTTATACTCTGGAGTGTTTTTTCACTTACTAATTATATTTTGCCGCTTTCAGGCGATTTATAATTTATGAGTTTTTTCACTCAATCCTCCAGAGCTGGAGTATATGCTCATGGTTGAGGCTTGAGCATGGATCTAAGCCTAGTGTCTGATGTATATTACCATGCCAAACATCCTCCTAGAGTCTTATG
>ML795026.1:79615-109274 GCA_009831015.1 Picea engelmannii | reverse complement strand
GCAAAGAATTAACCTCCAAGGAGGCCCAAACCATTTCACTAATTGAACTTTAATTTACCCTTAATAAAACACGCGAACTACATTGCCCACGATTCTCATTAAGGCACTGGTCTCAAATTTTCATATTCAGCAAAAGCCACAGGTTTCATTTTACAATCAGTTATATGTTTAAATGAAACTTGCACCTGACAATTGTTTCTTAGTATCCTTTTGATGTAAGTTAATTTGATTATATATATATCGTGGTGAATGAATGTTCATGTTTATTTCAGTTTAATGGTTAATGGTTTGAAGAATCAATAAACTCCTAGATTTCAATTTCTTGTACTTAGCTTAAAAGCCTTAGTATATTTGTTAGGGACTACCCCCCTTGGCTTCGCTAGGAGTTGGCCTAGACGGAGGAGTTGAGGATTAGGTGACAGCACCTTAACTCTCACTTTCCCCCAAGGACACACCGAGTGGATTGAAGATTTCTTCCACGTCTCCCAGGTGTGTATAAGGCGGCAACAGTGATGATAGATCTCTTAGTGTTGTAGGATTTGGAACAGTTCAGGTAGATAATGGTCATTTCAATGATGTATTATGTATTCCAAGTCTTTCCTGTAACCTTCTATCAGTATATCAAATCACTCATTCGGGTGAAGGTAAAACCGTAGAGTTTTCACCTCACCAAGTTGTAATCAAGGATCTAAACAATCCTCAGCACGTTCTTGCAACTAGAATTATTGATGATATTACCAGGTTGTACAAGTTTGACAACTTTGGGTCATCATTTTTTCCATCAGTTTTTGTTGCTCATAGTGATGACTTGAGCAAACTTTGGCATGAGCAGTTTGGTCATCTAAATTATCACTCATTGCAGCAACTATGTAATCAACAGATGGTGACTAGTCTTCCTCTTGTTTCATGCAGAGATGGTGTTTGTGCCGATTGTGTTCTCGACAAACATCATCGGGACAGTTTTGACAAGCGTGCCTCTTGGCACGCCTCGGGCCCTTTGCAGCTTGTTCACAGTGACTTGTGTGGTCCACTTTCTTCTCCTTTTCTGGATGCAAGTATTTCTTAACTTTCATTGATGAATTTTCTAAGCGTACTTGGGTTTACTTATTAAAACTTAAGAGCGAAGTTTTTGCCAAGTTTATGGCCTACAAGACCCTTGTGGAAAAGCAATCTAAACATCAAATTCAAAGGTTAAGAACATATAATGGAGGTGAATATGTGAACAATAATTTTACAAGTTACTGCACTACACAGGGCATCCAAATGAAACACATTGTTCTATATACACCACAACAAAAATGGTGTTGTTGAGAGAAAGAACCGCACATTAAAAGAAATGTCTAATTGTATGATTCAATCTAAGGGATTAAGTCTAAAGTACTGGGTGGAAGCCATCAACTGTTCAAATTACATAGTAAATCGCACTCCCACAAAGGCTCTTAAAAATATAACACCAGAAAAAACATGGACTAAAATTAAACCAAATGTAAGTCACTTCCGTGTATTTGGTAATATAGCATGGGCTCACATTCATAATGAGAAAAGAAAAGCATTGGAGCCTAAAAGTGAGAAGTGTATATTTGTTGGTTATTTTAAAGATGTCAAAGGTTACAGACTTCTTCAACCACATTGTAATGAAATTATTATTAGAAGAGATGTTAAATTTGATGAAAATTTCTTGGCCTGCAATGAAATTATTATTAGAAAAGATGTTCAATTTGATGAAAATCTCTTGGCCTGCGAGCCTAATTCGACGATTGTGCCTTCTTCGGCATGCGATCCATCTTCTGCATTTGTGCCTTCTTTTGTTCCTATTCTGGTTTTTTCTCCAGATGATGACAGTCAGGATGAAAATCCACCTCCGCCAGCTCACCTTCCTTCAAATGAGTCCATTGACTTGAACCAGCACCAGCACCACTGCTTCGTAGATGGGTCCGTTCAACACGAGAAGCAGCTGGTGATCTTGTCGGTGATCCTTCAGATCAGCGTCGGACACGTTCACAGTTCCAGCGAGCCTCTTCTCTTTTGGCTCAAGTTTCAGAGACTAATGATCCAAAAACATTTGCAGAAGCTTTAAGTCATCCAAATTGGGATACAGGAATGAATGAAGAGTATCATTCTTTAATGGCAAACGATACTTGGGATCTTGTACCTCTTTCAAAAGGAAGAAAACTTGTCAGATGTAAATGGGTCTACAGAACTAAGTATGCATCAGATGGAAGTGTTGAAAGACACAAAGCTCGGTTAGTTGCCAAAGGATTTTCCCAAGTTGAAGGAATTTACTACAATGAAACCTTTGCCCCTGTCGCCAAAATGAATTCCATCTGCTTTGTTCTTGCCCTTGTTGCCTCACATAAATGGGAGGTTCGTTAGATGGATGTTAAATTCGCCTTCTCGCATGGGGATTTGCAAGAAGAAATCCACATGGAACAATCTCCTGGCTATGTCCAAAATGACTCTAGCCTTGTTTGTCGCCTTAAGAAATCTCTTTATGGTCTTAAGCAAGCTCCCCGAGCTTGGTATGCCAAAATGGATAGCTTTCTTATTAACACCAGATTTTCCAGATGCCATTCTGATCCTAATGTCTATACCAAGAAAGTAGGAAGCCATCTCATAATCCTTGTCCTTTATGTTGATGACCTTATCCTTACTGGTAGTGATTCAAAACTTTTAAACCATGTGAAAACCAGCCTTAAGAAGAAATTTGAAATGACAGACTTAGGCTTTTTGCACTATTTCCTTGGCCTCCAAGTTTTGCAAACCAAGGAAGGAATTTTTCTTTCCCAATCTAAGTATGCTTGTGACCTTCTTCGTCGCTTCCACATGGAAGATTGTAAACCAACCCCTTCTCCCTTCTAGTCTGGAGTCAAGCTTACTGCCACCTGTACTTCTCCCAAAGTTGATGCCACTTTGTATCATCAGTTAGTTGGTAGCCTCTTATACTTGACTCATACCCATCCCGATCTTTCCTTTGTTGTTGGTCTTGTTGCCCAATATATGCAAACTTCCCATGAAAGCCATTGGAAAGCAGCTAAAAGGATACTTCGATATGTCCGGGGTACCGTTCAGTTCGGGATACATTACAATTCAGGGGGGACTCCTTTATTGGTTGGCTTCAATGATTCAGATTGGGTCGGCGACCCCGATGATCGGAAGTCCACTGCAGGTTATGTTTTTAGCCTTGGTATAGGACCTGTCACTTGGGCCTGTAAGAAACAACAGGCTATTTCACTTTCTTCAGCAGAAGCAGAGTACCGAGCAATGGTAAATGCAAGTCAAGAAGCCTTGTGGCTTCGACAGATCCTTTCGGAGTTTGGATTCCAGCAATAGCATCCGACCAGCCTTTGGTGTGACAATCAAAGTGCTATCAAGCTCGCCAAAGACCCAATTCAACATCAAAGCAGCAAACACATCGAGCTACACATGCACTTCATCAGAAAGCTCATTCATGATCAAGTTATTGAAGTGCTCTTTTTCCCTACAAAAGATCAAGTTGCCAACATTTTCACAAAGTCTCTTACAAAAGCGAAGTTTTCCAAACTTCAATCTATGTTAGGCGTTCAGGAAGTTGTCATTAAGGGGGGATAGGCTCTAATGCTTCCTTCCTTCTATTGTGTCACTATAGTAAATCCTTCAATCCTATCCCAAGTTGTTCTTAAGGGGGGATGTTAGGATATTTAGACACTTAGGAGTTAGTTAAGATCTACTTGGTCTAATGTGTTGTTAGGTGAAAGTGTGTTTCTTTAGTATGCATTAGTGTGCATTTGTGGTTAGGAAATCCGATGGTCACGATATGTTCCCGATATAGAGTGATCCGACGGTTCATATTCTCCTCAATCTTAATGGCTACATTGATCTGTGGCTTAACACTCGATTGGTCCATGATCTCTATTTAAAGAGCATGGAGGGTCATTTACCGATGATCAATTGTGAAAAACTCTCTTGTAAAATCTCTCTGTAATATTTTTCTTTTGCATTAATAAATTGCTCCAAGTGGCCGCGTTGGTTGGGGCCGTGCATGTTTTCCCATAGGAGTTTTACCATGTAAAAACATCGGTGTGTTGATCTTTGATCTGGTTGTGTGAGTGGTTACTTAAGGTGTTCGTCCTCTGTCGGAATACCTGTGTTGTCGAGCAATAAAGTGACTTTATTACAAATGTAAGCCTTATATCCTAACAAATCTCCAGGCCAAAATCCAAATTCAAGTGCATCTTTCTGCTCACTCAATAGCCCAACAATCCAAACACGTAATGTGCAATTCCAAATAGTAATTTGCAGTATACATTTCACAAAATAAATGCAAGCCATCTCCCTAACTCTATTTTTAATGCAGGTTATTGCCTCGCATGTAAGCCATTACACTAACTGTAAAAGTTGCCCTCATCAAATGTCTACAGCTGATGACCATAAATGCAAGCCCTAAGAGCAAAACAGTGGGCTGCTTTCATCATGCAATTGCAATTCTGCCATATATGTATAACAATAGCCCAAGACTGGACTTAAAATTAATGTTCTACAGCAAGTAAGCAGGTTGCGCTCCTTCCTCATCTCAGAAACCCAAACATAGCGCAATATTAGCTATATAATACACACTAATAAATGATGAGAAGAGTGAGGAAAGATGTAAATGAGGGTCTATGATATATATATATATATATATATATATATATATATAGTACTTACTTCGTACTTTCCTCAGCAATGTGCAACCAGACGAGTGAACAACACCCAATATGAACCCTGCTAACATAGATATTAGAGCCACTGTGATTACACCCACAATGGGACACTGCTGACATGGAGGCTGGTGTCTAAGTAGACACGCACCTTATTATATCAATGTGGCCTCTTTTTCTCATATTAAAACCTTCATTAATTATTTGAAATACCACTTTAGAGACTTGTACATCTATCATTAGGTTCTTTCTATGCACAATAGCTTGAGCTGTAAATGTTATGTAGGTGTTCATGCTCAATCCAGTTGCACTAAAGGACGAAGTTGACTCGAATAGCAACACTCACTAGTCCTTAATTTTGTGGTGTAAGGGGGTAGAGCTTATTCATGCAGAGCAAAATTCCTTCTTAAGTACATGGCCAATCTTCTAAGAGAAGGCTTACTGTGTTTGTTTCATTTCGGTGAACATAAATTTGTTTATGATGTCTTATCTTCCATGTTGTTGGTTATGCAAGTAATTAAAGAAATTATTTTGTTTGTCATGATAGGGTTTCAAAGGATGAGACATATAAGTGTCTTGGAACATACAAAGGCTTCATTCAATTCTGCTTACAAATTCTAATGCTATATCAATATATTTATGAAAGGTTTGAATGACTATTTCAGTTTAGCAGGTTGATAATTAAGAACTGAACTCTGCCTAATTCATAACTTGCATGCGCTTGGAAGGTACATAAGCTTATCATGGACTAAGACGAACAATTTATCTATGTAATATGAAACAAGTTCAAGAATCAAATTAGTTAGACAAAAGACCACGCAGTTCAATTTACAAACATGCCAAGGCAACCTGTAGAAAGAGATAATCTTTTATTTCAACTCCTCAACTACACCCTCCAATTGAGGGAATTCCAAGTCAATGTACATAACATAGTTGCCAGATGAGTATAAGAATACTCTAGCAAATCTGTAACATGTATCTTTTCAACATCAGATGCACATCGCGAGCACTCGCTGGAAAAGAAAGCTGCCCTCAATTGGCATTCTGACTATAACCAATTTGCGCATATGACATAGAGCATGAAAGCGATGCTCCATCTTTTCAGAAGAAAAGAAGATGTCAACAAATTATACTCATACAATCTATAAAAGTCGTTTTGAACATCCAAGAACAGAGTAGAGTGAAATTATAAAATCATTTTCAACATCCAAAAAAAATCCTCCAAAGAACCTGGCCCGGTCTGTAAGGATCAATATGATATCAAGGACTAAAGTCCTGACCTGCTAGCGCCTGTCCGTGGCTGAAGCCATTTTTGGAAAATATGTTCTCTGAACATCAAAAGGGATCCATACCCTTCTTCTAGGTACTACAATGCCACTCTAAATATTCATCATAGTCTTGACTGCTGCACTCCATCAATCCACTGGCTCTGACTTCCTGCTCGTATCTGCAGATGTAATTCAAACCAACAAGAAGCTCCGTGATGGTGGACTCTGTCTTTGACTGATCTGCATAATAAAGTGTTTGCAGAAGAAGAACATTGGTCCGGGAAACAACCTGCTGCTGTTCAAAATTGTGCTCCGACTGCCACTTAAGCATGTTGTGTGCCAGTGGAGCCAGCCATCCTAACATTTTCTCCAAAGCATCTTTCCAGTCAGCTGCAAGAGGTGCATCATAGACTGTGGAAGTCAAATTCTTTGCATAAGACTTGAGCCTGGACCTCAGCGCCACTCTCACACTCGTTGGTAACATCTGATAAAGATCATCTCTGGCATCATGACCAATCAAATGGGGGAAACGTACCAGCTTCTCGACAAGGATAATCACATTGGCATAATGTAAAGCAAGAGCAGAACCTCCAAGAGTAGACGGCGGTGCATGAATTAGCTTCTTACATTTAGAACCAAACTGTGCCCTTGTATTTGGAGACTTATTATAGATGGGACCAGAGTGCATATACCTTATAGGTCCACTTGCAGGCAGGCCTTCAGTTTGAGAAACAGGGCCTATGTGTCCTGATGTCGATGCCGATGTCATCGCTGTCTCGCAATATCTCGATTCTATGTTACAAGACTTCGAGGCCACAGAGCCTTCGACATACAAACTCCGACGCTTCGGTGGATGATTGGCATTTAAATTCAAGCATTCCTTGAACAACCTGCCAGGACTCGAACCCCGGCTGGCAGACGCACTAGTTTGAGCTTCCCGGCTGGCACACACACTAGTATGAGCTTCCACGTTAGGTCCTGAACCGAGATCTTTATGCTGACAACCTTTCCTAGAACCTGTTCTACTTAGGATCGGACCCGATCTACGCCCCCAATTCGCTTCCACCGGAGACCTCTCTAGAGGCCCAGAGGCAAATCGAATTTCCCTGGTGCTACAATGACCCATACCCCCTCTCGACATCGCCATGGGACTCCGTCCATAGTGCTCCATGGGACTCCGTCCATAGCGCTCGAGAGGGCCGGACATGGCCGGAAACCGATACCCCTCATCATCATCGTCATCATCATCATCGTAGAATTGAAGGGGAAGATTAACCGAGTTCGAAACTAGAGCCTGGGGACCGAAAACCGAGCAAATTCTGCAATAGATTGTACATACCGTTCTCGCGAGGAGACCGACAACTTTCTCGTAAGGAGTGTTCCAGAGCGAAACGTCCCGCAGATGCTTAATCTCCTGCCTCTGCCACACAATCTTGCGTTGATAATACGCACCCCCACCACCACAATCCCTCTGCCCATTACAATTATTATTATCACCACCACCCCCATTATTGCAATTTCCATTACTCTGCCTGCGAAGATTCATCTGCAATTTTCTTGCAGACTGCTCAAGGTCCGTGAGAACCTCCAATTCCTGGTAAAGATTCGCCGTGGCAGCAATATATCTTTCCATCTTTTTTATTTTCTTGTCCATGTCCTTAATCAAGAACTCCAAAGCCCTAGCATCAATGTTACCGCTCAGCAAATCGTTATAAACGTGTTCGAACCCCTGCAAGGCAGGCTCCTGGCACTTCTTGCCGAGCCTGGAAACCGCCGTGGCCACGTGGTTGAGATCCTCCAGCTTCTCGGCGCAGGCGAGGCCCAACAAATAGTTATCGTCGTCGGAAACCAGATACGTGATTGCTTCGGATTTGAGGACCTCGGTTCGAAGCCTGTGGACTTCTTGGTCGCCCAGTGACTGCCAGAGCTGCACGGCCTTTGACATTGCGTTGGCGACCTCGAAGGACAGGATGCCGATTCTGGGTTTTTCCGATTTGTGGTCCTTTTTTCCTTTGGGGTCCAAGCTGAAAGCTGTCTTTATGTTGGTGGTGACATTGTTACCCATTCTTTGAATCCAGGAGGAGTCTTCGAGCTCGAAAACCATTACTTCCCCGCCCTGCCCGGCCCTGCTTCGCCTCGGCTTGGCTTCCGCTTGTGCGTTTGCCTGTCTGTGTGTCGGGCAAGACTGGGAATGTCGATAGAATTCCAACTTCACGCGGCGCAGTGGCCGTTATGTTAAAGCTTATTCGCGTGAACAGATTGCCTTTTGGGCGCTCGGGAGTCGTGTGCCATTGTGTGTGTGTTTTTCCCATTTTCAATTAATTTTGTGACCCATTGCTTGTGCCGAAGATTTTACCACAAATGGAAATATTTCTTTTCATTTCTCTTTTTAAAATATATATATGCGGGTGAGATTTTGATSATTATTATGATATATAATTTTTYCCCAATTTAATTTATTAAAMTATATATTTATGATGCATGTATTTCATTACTCTTATGTAATAAAAAATAATGATTAATTTAAATATTGAATAGTAGTGGTTGAGTATTTTAATGTATAGTTGATAATAAGAGTTTAAGCATAAAAATTTAGTATTATTGTTTASTGGATTGTCGTTTAGTGGGCATATGTAGTGATTGTTGTGATAATGACTAGATTAAAATTATGGGTAATATGATTTTTTCTAAGTGGGTTTGTTTAATGTGGTTATTGATTATATTGAATATTATTGTTATAGTTTTTGGAGCTAATAAGGTTCCAACAAACTTTATTTTTTATTGAAGTATGTGAGGGTGAGTAAATTTTATTTTTGGATTGTATATAATTGAATAGTGGCCAACTTTTTCCAATAGAAAATTTGCTCAAATTATATTACTGAAAATATAATTTTTTTACATCTTCAAGATCATAAATGATGATCATTACAGAACTAGTCCATAGATCATGCTCAAAATAACTACTACATCCCCAAAGGAAACTAGAAAGTCGCAATTACCAGCACGTCGGCTAAAAAATGAGAAACAAAACAGGGGTAACAACCCCAATCAAAACGCAGAAAAGAAACTGAACCAAATGTCGCATGCCCCCAAAGGACCTCAAAGTGAATATCCAACACTGCACGCCCCTAAAGGACCTCAAAGTGTTAAACATTAAACCGCACGCCCCCGATGGACCTCAAAGCTCTGGTCCAAAACCTCTTATATCCAAGGCGGAAGAGATCAAGTGAGACCAAAAAAACCAAAGAGAAGATAAAAACCCCAATGCAACAAACCTCGGAAAACCTCCATCAATGCTCTGGAGAATACCGTCGTGCAGCAGGAGTAAAGGCAGAGGTCGATACAGCAAATGGTAAAAGCATAGAGAAGTTTTGCCCCGAATCAGACCACGGATTTTGAAACTCCACCTTCCGCAGAGCACCTCCACACTGCAGGCCCTCACGGAAGCGCCCCTCCTCCATCACCGCCAGACCCAACATCCGTCGCACCGCTCCGCAAGTTTGCATGCCATGGAAGCTCTCGCCCTCGCCCACGCTTTCCCAGCCCTGCATCCTCACCCTCGCCCACGCTTTCCAAGCCCCACACCCTCGCCCTCGCCCTCGCCCGCGACCACGCTCTCCCTGGAAGTAGCCCACGCCTTCGTAGCACTCGCCCATTTCCAAGGTAAACAGGGATGCGGCTAGCAAACCCTAGCCACAAAGCCCCCACGGTCCGCCTCCGCCCTTTTCATTTAACTTGGATACTCATCATTATAAATCCATTTTATCTCCTTATATATTAAGCACAAAGGAAGATAAAAAAAGAAATTGAAATACACATCTTTCAAGTTAAAATGGTTTAAAGGTAGGTCAAGCTTATTTCTAGGTTTTATATTGAATCATTACTAGCTTGGATATTTACCGTGGTAAGTTCATTTTTAACTCTAAATCTATTAAACATTGGGAAATACTCAAAACAAATAGAGATGCAAATCTCTTGATGTTTAGAAAGTTTCAAGTTAAAATGGATCTATGTGGGTGTATGTATATGTATAAGATCCATCTTAACTCCAAAATGCCTTAAGCATCGAGAGTATTTAAAAAAAATTGAGATAAAAATCTATAGGTGCTTAAAGATATCAAGTTAATATAGATGTTTGGTGGTGTGTATGTGATGGATCTAGTTTCAATGTTTTTTTTTTTTTAAAGAGAGAGTCCAAGTGGTTAACTCAATCAATTGTTACCAATGTTGTTGGGAATTTGACTAGTATCGTGTCGACTAGTGTCATTTATTCAAATCCCTATACCATCTCTAGCTCTACTCTTGAATCATCAAGTAATAATACCCTTATTACAAGGTCTATTCATACAATAGTGATATGTAACTTTGGGGTAGGCGAGGTAGTTGACCTTGTTGTTCCTTTCTTGTGGCAATATGAGCATAAACTTTATGCTTCTTAAATTTGCATGATTTCCCTGCTCAATGGATTGATGATCATTGGCTACCGATGAGGAATTGTTTTTCATCCCACATCAAGGTAATTGGATTTGCACCAATGGAAACCATAAATTTCATCCCTACTAAGGTTAGATGGTATATATATCCTTGATTATAGCGGGGAAATTCTTACATTATTATGTTGTAAGAATCACCCATTTTGTTTTAGCTTTTGATCCAAACGAGTTGTGCATACACCCTAGCACATACTCCTCTACATCGAGGACATCCTCAAAGAACAAGAGTTTTTTTTCGGCATTGTCTAACTGTTCTAGGAAATGGCTTTTTTCGCCGCAATCCGACGATATAAATTTGCACAAAATCACTATTTTTTGTTGTTTAAAATCTATTTCTAAATGCACAAATGGATTCATCATGCTAAAAAAACCCTAGGGCACTCATATTATAGAGAAATAATCACTCAAATCTACGGATCTAACAATTTCTCGTCGGATTTTGGGCAAATGTCCTCGGAAAACATCATCGGAAAAGAGTCATTTCGTAGAACGTTTAGACTACAACATTTTTTCTATTCTATATTAGTCATCTCGCATATCAAGTTGTGCAATGCACCTCTCATCACAAAAAAGTGTTAAGCGCACAAATCTCATTCATAAAGGGTTGCCAATTTTATTTTATTTTTTAAAATATTATATAAGGTCAAATTATGTGACATGCCATATCAATGTTAGGTATGGATATTATACATCTTCTCATATTTCATTGTAAAATGTACTTTGCTTCTCTTGGTGCAACTAACTTGACGGGGGTCTGTTTAGCTAGTAAAAGGGAGATTTCCTTTCTAAACGTCTACGGTCCCTGTTTGGAGCGAAAAAAGTTTTGGAACCTGGTGGAAGACTCTGGTTTGTTGGCTCTTAAAAATTTAATTATTGTGAGGGATCTCAACTTGACCCTATCCTCGGGCGAGATTTGGGGAGGCTCATCATCCTTGGGGCATTTGGCTGGTTTCTTTAAAACTTTCTTTCAAAATAATAAACTCATTGACATTGTACCGAGGAAGGTTGTCCCCACTTGGCAAAATGGTCGCTCTGGAGCTGATTTGATCGCAAAAAGACTGGACAGATTCTTCATCTCTAGAGAATTTCTTTCAATGATCGGCATCTACAGGTCTTGGGTAGAATATCCGTTCACGCTTTGATCCTTCTCCAGCTGGAATTGCCACCACTTTATAAAGCCTATCCATTTAAGCTAAATCCTCAATGGATATTGGAACAGGGTTTCACAGTGATGGTTCAAAATCTATGGAATGATCCAAAATATCTTGGAGAGAATGGCAAACAGAAAAGACTAGTATGGAAACTAAAATATCTTAAGGCTTGCACTAAACAGTGGCAAAAGCTCTGTAATCTTAAGGCAAACTCTCATCTCAGAAACTTGGAGAATGATATAAAATCCCTGATACAAAACTCTCTGGATGGATCAAGCTCACCAGAGGAAGAATCATTATTAAAAAATACGGAGCAAGAAAGGAACATGTTATTAAATGAAAGCGAAGAACTTTGGCGTCAATGCAGTCGGGCAATCTGGATTCACAATGGTGATCAAAACACAATTTTTTTCCATAATTTTGCAAATTTCAAGAGGAATCGCAAGTTTTTCTGGGAGATAATGGATGAAGAGGGGCATTTGCATACTGGTCAGAAAAAACATAAAAGAAGAGGCGGTAAAACATTTTTTTTTTTTTTTCAAAGAGCAAGTAGCTCCTTCTACAAACGATCAAGTTAGAGTGGCAACTATGTTCTCTAGACTGTTATCAGAAGCCGAATTTGAAGCCTTGTTTACATCGATAAAATTGGGGGAAATAAGAGAAGTTTTAGTCAATTTCAAAGTTGATAAGAGTCCAGGGACGGATGGCTGGACTATCGAGTTTTTTATCCATTTCTTTGATCTAGTTGGGGGGCATCTTCTAGATATGGTTGAAGAATCGAGATTAAAAGGCAATATTTCAGGCGGCTTAAACTCGACTTTCATTGCCTTAATCCCCAAAGTGAACAAGCCTCTTACCTTTGGGGATTATAGACCCATCTCGCTTTGCAACCTCTGCTATAAAAACATTTCTAAGATTATAGCAAATCGGATTAAGTTGATCCTGTCCAGATCACTTTCTGAGGAGCAGTTGGGATTTTTACAAGGCAAACAGATCCAGGATGCCATTGGAACAGTTCATGAGTGCCTCCATAGCATAAAAAAAAAAGAAATTAAAATCATTAGACTTAAAACTTGACCTACAGAAGGCCTATGACTACACAAATTGGGATCTATTGAGGATGATTCTTCTGCAAATTGGTCTGGGCTTAAGGGTCACAATTTGGATTATGAGTTGCATTGTTTCCACATCCTTTGAAGTTTTAATAAATGGAGAGGCTACATATTTCTCTAAAAGCAGAAGAGGATTAAGGAATGGTGGGAGATAGATAAGATCATAAAATCTTTCTGCTTTTCCTCAGGCTTATAGGTGAATGGAACAAAGACCACCATTCTTCAAGAAGGCTTATCAAAGCAGGATTTATTCCTTTCAAATCCCTATTTCCTTATATTTTCTATGAGCATGCATCGGGTTTCAAATATCTTGGTTTTTTTTCTCCAGACTGGGCCGCAGTGAGTTGAAGACTGGAGCTGGTTATTAAAAAAAATGGAAAAAAAGATTGATAATTGGTGTTACATATGGTTGTCACTGGGAGGTCGGTTCACTTTATTAAAGTATGTTTTAGAAAGCCAGCTTGTATACAGGATGTCATTGGTGGTTATTCCCCGCTCTGTCTTAAAAACTTTGAAAAAAATGATGTTTAATTTCCTTTGGTAAGGAAACAATGAATCTAATCACTTCCATCTATGCCAATGGGAACATATTTCATTACCAAAGTTATTTGGTGAATGGGGTCTATGGAATATCTTTGAATTTAAACAATCTTTGGTCGTGAACTCACTCTAGAGAGTTTTATCGAGTGTTGGTATATGGCATAGAGTTATAAAGGATAAGTATCTCCCTCACACGACAATTAAAAATTGGTTCAAATCACAAACATTCCATCAAAAGGCGACATCAAGAATCTAGGGTGGTCTATTGAAATCTGTTCACTTAATCACCCACTGGTTAAGTTGGAATCCGGGATCGAGTCAACTCATCGTTGTTGGGAAATACAGGATTCTTGGGATGGGAGAAAAGTCCTTCCTCTCAAATAATCTTTTGTCAACTCTTAATTTTCGGAACATTTTCACTCTTGCTCAGGCCATGAGGCATTTAAACAATCAGATATCATCCTCCTCTTGGCTTAGCAGAAGTGAGTTGGGCTTTACATGTGATATAACCACAGAATGGGACCAAATAGAAGATGATTTAATGTGGATAGGTGGTGATAACTCTAGATATCCCACAGTAAAAAAATTCTATTGGGCCATAATGTCAACTAAGAACCTGAGGAAACTTGGTGGTTGGAGGCAGTCTATCTGGAAATGGAACATTCAATTAAAAATCAAACTTTTTATTTAGCTGGCAACGAAAGGAAAAATTCTCACTTGGGATACCCTTCAATCAAGAGGATGGGAAGGTCCAGGTCGATGCTACCTTTGTAATCAATATTCTGAAAACATATATCATCTTTTTCAGTAGTGCCCCTTTACCAAGTCGGTTTGGGAGAAAGTGATTATTGGTCAAGGTTTTAAAAATAGCTAGAAAGGTAATACCTTGTTGGATTGCTTTAAGAATTGGTTTGAGGATAAGACAATCTCATCTTCGATAGCTGCTCATATATGTTGGTTTATATCGTTAGAGTGGAACAAATCTATTTTTTAGGAAACCACACCATCTCTCCATGCAATGATTTATAAGACTTTGGCACTTCAAAATAGAGTCTTAGCTCCACTTAAGGATAGACCCCCGAGAGATATACTGATCCCGCAACTAAGTAATACAACTATAGCATGGTTCGATGGGGCGGCATAACTTGATGGCACATCGTGCGAAGCGGGAGGAGTTATAAAAACACCAGATTTATCAGTCATAAGACGGGTTTATAACTGTGGCAGAGGCACAAACACAAGAGCAGAGCTTATGGGTGCTTGGGCTACTCTCATGCTGACATATCATCTATCACTTCATCGTCTTCAAATCTTGGGTGATTCTAAAGTTGTAATTGATTGGTTGTCCAATAGAGGCAGGCTCTAGGTTTGCGCAATTAAGGGATGGAAATCCAGAATAAAGGACTTAATCAAACATTTTCATTATGTCAACTTTGAACATATTTTTAGGAATTACAATATGGAAGCAGATCTTCTTTCAAAACAGGCACTAAGAGAACCAGAAGGCAGGATTGCTTATTATCCTTGGTCTCATGTCACTGAAGGACCCAGAAGACACCTTAGTCTTCACTAGTTTACTGATTTTGGGGCTATCTTCGTGTATTTCAGTGCCAGTTTTAGCATTTATGTTTCAGATATAGTTTTTTTGTTTTTTTGTAGAAGATCCAAGTGATCTCTTTGTACCGATCTCGGTCTCTTGTTATCGAGATTTAGTCCTAATACTATTTTGAACTTTTTTGGTCAGAATACTATTAGTACCGATCCTAGATATGGATGAAAGATGTAAACAAATTATATATATAATATAATTGAGCAAATTTTCTATTGGAAAAAAAAAAACAAAGTAAATATTGTTTTCCCATGCAAGGGATTAACCTCCACATTCGCTTTGGTCTAGACCCCTAGAAAATCATAGATAACCCATTCACTACCACTTGGGGAGCCCATTACTTTTGTGCCTCTCGCCCACCCCGAAATCCATTACTGTGACATCAAGTCATCGATGACAACAAAAATGAAATTACTATAAAAACATTGGATGAACTTGAACCGACAACCTCTTAAAGTCCAATAAACCATATATATATATATATATAACTTACTTAAACATAAATCTAAATAATAACTAACTTAGATATCCATGAATCTAAATAATAACTAACTTAGATATTTACTTAGAATCAAAGGATAAGCTTGGATATTCCATGACAACAAAATGAGNATATATATATATATATATAACTTACTTAAACATAAATCTAAATAATAACTAACTTAGATATCCATGAATCTAAATAATAACTAACTTAGATATTTACTTAGAATCAAAGGATAAGCTTGGATATTCCATGACAACAAAATGAGAAGATACATCAAATCCAAACAATAGCTAACTTCGATATTCATGTGTAACAAACATTACATCTCTTATACTAAGAGTCATGTCACCATATTAGAAGAAATGGTGTATAACTTAAGTATGTGTATCAAAAGTGAATTCTAAAGTATAGATATTTGCGTGAGAGGTAACTTAGGAGTACATCAAACAAAACCTATCCATAGATTCACTAACAACTATTCAATACAATTGAATTAAAAACTACAAATGGAATCCAAATACTAACAAAATCTAAACACATAATTCAAAACATAAAATCCAAGTGACAAATACTTTTGATATTCTCCAAGTATAACTAAGTCCATAATTAATAAGCACAAAATCCAAAACATAAAGTCCATAGTTAATAAGCACAAAATCCAAAACATAGCTAATTACTCAGGTACACCTAAGTAAGGATATAGCTCTAGCTCTCATAAGAATTCAAACATATCACAACTATATACAATTAATTGAATACATCATTAATAAAATTATTAAAAATATAAATACAAAAATTTAATATTCTAAATTATTACATTTATAAAATTTAAATAATAATTGACAAAAATAATTATTATTATTTTATAACAAAATGTATTATAAAAAATATCACTACTTTATTTTTTAATATAATTAATTATTAATTTAATTATTTACATAAATTTAATTAACAATTAGTTTAATTATTTAAACATAACCGTTACATAACCCTAAAAAAAATACAACTAACAACATGACCATTAACAACCACTGGCATGATCATAATGATGGTTGGCATTGTTATCATTATTTGGTGAACTAGAATGAGTATTGAGATTACCAATGGCCCCTCATTTTAGGAACTTGCTTTTGTTGGGCTCACAACAACTCCCAATACCTGTACAAGAGAACAAAAGAAAGAATCTAATTGAGTGAGGGCAGCAGTTGGGGAAACAATGGGATGCATGTTCTTTCTTTATTGCTTTATTTGGCACTTGGAATCATGACCAGCTATATCACAACTAGTCCACTTCACTTCATTTAATGTTCTATGCTTCTTCATCCTCCCATTATTAAATACCCTGACCAATCGATGAAAAAATGTTAAACTCGACCATTTTTTTCTAAAAGTGGATAATGTACCTCTCCTTACATTAAACATTAAAGTTCATAAATTTCCATTTAAGTGAAGATTAGTGAATATGAATTAAGTTGATCTTCATAGTTTAAAGATATTTTAGAAATGTTTAATAAGGATGTTTATATGTTATTATTTTACATGTTAAGTTTAATTATAAGAATTATTTTGATATTTTGAAATAACATTTTTATAAATAAAAGTCATTTTATAAATTAGTTTTATGTTTAAGTATTTTTTTGTTTGTTTTATAGTAAGATTTAAAATTACTTTTAATCATTTAAAAACTTGTTGTCAACTGATGTAAGGAAATAGGTTAAGTACAAAAGATTCATAGATATTTAAGAGGAGTGGAAATCTACCTCATTACATATCATTAATAGGTCATTTCAAGTAGCTGGTATTTCTTAAATAACGGTCACTCCTAGCAGATAATAGCAAATGATGGTTGTCCTTGCTATCCATTAACAACTGAATTATAATAAGTCTTGCCACTTAAAAAAAAGAGTTGGATGTCCATTACCTTTTATAAGATTTTTAATTTTAAAAAAATATTGACTAGAATTTTATTTCATGAAAGCATTTTGCATAGCTTATATATATACTAGATAATTTAGTATATTAATTATTAAAAGGTACATCAATAAATTAAAAAACTATACATATGAAGACTATCCATCATTCACATTTAGATCTATAAATATCAAAACCATTCATGATTGAAAATCATCATTTCTCATATTTTATTTAATATAGTATTTTAATTAGTATAGATTTTTTAATGTTATCCCATTTATTTTGAATATTTAATTTATAAATCAAATTGTTCATGTCATATTTAGGATTTATTTAATATAGTATTTTATTTGGTATAGATTTTTTTTACGTTATTTTATTTATTTTGAATATTTAATTTATAAATCAAATTGTTCATGTCATATTTAGGAAATGAACTTTGTTTATTTCATAACCTTACCTTCTAGCTAGTTTCAATAACATTGAATAAGTCTTTCAATATATTCTCTCATCTTTAAGAAGGGTTACTTTAATCGTATTAAGGTGGATTTTAACTCAACGATTTTCTCTTAGAAGGAAACACATGTTCTTAACCATTAGACTCAAAATAATTGAAAGTGCTAAATCTATTATATTTCCTTCTAAAATGTCACATAAATAACATAAATAACATAAATAAATAAAAATTACAACTTCAACAAATATTATTAAACTACAAATAATAACAAATCTGAAATAGAACTTTTCAAAACTTAAAATAAATTCAAAAATATTAAAATAAAAACCCAAAATTTGATCATGAAAAACTTTAAAAAAGAATACAATATTAAACTCGGTCAAAATCTTATTAAAAAAGATTAAAATCCTTATAAAACAAGATAAGTACATGCCTTGAATGCTGAGGGTATTCATACTTATTCAAATTATCATGAGTTGATTTTATTAAAAAAGATTAAAATCCTTATAAAACAAGATAAATACATGCCTTGAAAGCTGAGGGTATTCATACTTATTCAAATGATCATGAATATTCATACTTATTCAAAGGATCATGAATTGATCTTATTAAAAAAAATTAAAATCCTTATAAAACAAGATAAGTACATGCCTTGAAAGCTGAAGGTATTCATACTTTATTCAAATGATCATGAGTTTCAAATGTTTAGAAGAAGTATGATGCAGGGCACATTCTTTCATCATCACATTGTTAGTGGTTGTTGGTATAAAGAGGGTTGACTTTTAAAATGAGAGTGTTAGTGGTGGTTGTTATAAAGAGGGTTGACACTTAAAAGTATATAATCATGCCAAATAATAATACTATTAAATTAAATTGTTAATCATGAAATTTAATTTATTTAATACAAATTTTAAATGAAAAATTTAATTTATTTAATATATTATATTAATTTAAATTATTAAATAATTATAATTTAAGTTTTTAATAATTTAAATTAAATTAAATTGTCAACCATAAAATTTAATTTGCTTAACACAAAATGTCAATGATAAATTTAATTTGTTTAATACATTATATTAATTTAAATTATCATAATTTAAGTTTTTAACAAAAGTATTAAATTATTATTAAAATTTGATGGTAAAGTGAGATTTTCAGGTTTGTTAGTTACAGAAGACTTTAATGATTAGTGAAGTGAGGATGTGAGATTTCTCATATTACTGAAAATTTCATATTCTGGGTGACTGAGAGAGGTGTGGAAGGCGTGAGTACATTATAAGGAAGCCTACATAATTGACTTGTACCTTCTTTGGAAGGTAGCAGATNATGATTAGTGAAGTGAGGATGTGAGATTTCTCATATTACTGAAAATTTCATATTCTGGGTGACTGAGAGAGGTGTGGAAGGCGTGAGTACATTATAAGGAAGCCTACATAATTGACTTGTACCTTCTTTGGAAGGTAGCAGATAGATGGGTCATTTTATAAAAAATTCTTCAAGCAACTCAGGTGTGGGAATAATTTAGTGAGATAAGTGAACAAGTAGTGATTGTTTTAGTTTCAATGGGACTCTATTTCATCTGGTTTTCTTCCAAAACATTTTGAAGTTTATATGTGTCATTTTATACTCTGTCTGTGAAGATTCATCTGCAATTTTTTTGCCGAATTGTTTAATGTTCTTCAGAAATTTTAATCTTAGTAAAGATTTTATGTTTTTGGTTATTTTTGGGGATATTTGTTCAAAATTCGATCAGAAATTGTGAGATCTACAAATTTGAATGATTATTTCTAAATCTGAGTGTTCCAGGAATTTTTCAACATATTGAATGTATTTCTACATTCAAAAATAAATTTTAAACAACATAAAATAATAATTTCATACAAATTTATATTACCAAATTCAAAGAAAACAAAAGAAAAAAAAACTATAACATTTAAACATTCCATTTCAATTCTGTTAAAATTCGCCGTTGCAGCCATATATCTTTCCATCTTCTTTATTTTTTTTTGTCCATGTCCTTATCAAGAACTCCAAAGCCCTAGCATCGATGTTACTGGTCAGCAAATCGTTACTGGCGTGTTCCAACCCCTGCACGCTGGCTCCTGGCATTTCTTGCCAGAGTTGCACGGCTTTTGGCATTGCGTTGGCGACCTCGAAGGACAGGATGCCGATTCTGGGTTTTTCCGTTTTGTTGTCCTTTTTCACCTTTGGGGTCCAAGCTGAGACCGATCCCTATGGTGGTGATGACATTGTTGCCCATTCTTTGAATCCAGGAGGAGGCTTCGAGCTCTAGAACTATTACCGCCCTGCGCTGCGCTGCCTCGCCTCGACTTGCCTTCCGCTTGTGTGTTTGCCTGTCTGTGTGTCGGCAAGAATGGGAATGTCGACGGCGCAGTGGCGGTTATGTGCGAGCTTATTCGTTTGGATATCGTGTGCTTTTTGCTTTTTTTTTGTTTTTATAATTTATTTTAATATTTAAATGCAATTCAACGGATTTAAACGTGAATTTGAGCGGTAAAGGGTTTCTATGATACGGTAAATTTGAACGAGAACGAGATTTATACATGCGTTGAATTTGAATATAGATTTATACTTTAAGATGAATGTGAAGGGTTTATAGAAATAGAAAATAGAATATTAGGGTTAACTTGGATATTCAATTTTTGGGGGTTAACTTGGATATTCATCATTGTATAGTTATTTTAACTCTAAATCTATTAAACACCAAAGGAAATAAAAAAGAATTTGAAATGCAAACTTTATGGATTTATGATGATGTGTGTATATTAATATATAAGACACTCATTTTATTCCTCACTAAAGTGTGCGAGGATGGGTTGAGCTTATTTACATGGTTTATATATAATTGAATTGTGGCTCACTTGGATATTCAACATGTTAGATCTATTTTAACTTTAAATCTATTTAAACATGGATAAATATAAAAAAGAGATTGAGATGCAAATTTCTCATTACTTAAAAAAAATCTAGTTAAAATGGATCTAAGATGTCTTAAGCACCAAAAGTATTAAAAATACATATATGCAATTTTTTGGGTGCTTAAAGGTATTGGATTAAGATAAGTCTATGGTGGTGTTTTTAATATAAAACATTATTATAAATATAAAAATGGAATCCACATACTTACAAACATGGATATTCACTAATAATAACTATAATAATAACTATGTATACATAATTTGTAATTCATAACCAAAACCAAAATATAAAATTCAAATAATAAGTTTTAATATTTTGGAAGTATAATTAAGTTCATAATTAATGGTGTTAAATAGTGTTATCTTACTTTCCTTATATTTTAATAGTCGATCTAATTTGTTTTTTTATAGTGATTATTATTTAATCCACATAATGTTTATTACTATTATAGTCGATCTAATTTGTTTTTTATAGTGATTATTATTTAATCCGCATAATGTTTATTACTATTATTATATTTTCAATTTTGTATAACATATTATACTTGGTCAATATATGATGTATGTAAGTGTTATGGACATTAGACATATGCTTATTCTTTATTACAATAGAGAATAAAAAACACAATCAACTATATAATACATTTTACTAATATGTTTTAGAAAAATATAAATTTTAGTAAAAAGAATATCATTAATCATTTTTTTTCCAATGAAAAAACACATTTTTTTTTCAATAGATAATAAAAAACACAATCTTTATGTATACAAAAATAAGGGGAATTCAATAAAAAATTCATCCATTGTATTCTATAAATATTACATATACTCCAAAGCCTATCCTATCCACTTAATATTAACATAAAAATACAACCGGTCTCAACTTTATAATCTATAAAAAGTAATACAAGTGAAGAGTCTAAGACTTATCTTTTGACATAATACATTTTTCCAAATACCAAATTATAGTATTCTTTGAAACATTATTATCAAATCTAGAATTAAAAGTGAAATTACATATATACAAATAATAAACATGAATTAAACTAAACTCTATACAAGTTGATTATAAATTATCACAACCTAGATTCATCCAAAACTAGGRTTCCACAATAAAATGTATGTTTTTTTGACAAARCATTAACAAATCCATTCAATTATTGAAAAACTTGTGTATAKGATATCACTAAAAAAAAAATGTTGAGAAATGGCTTTGAGCTAATAAATCATCTCTCAAAGAGAGAAATTCCAAATAATTTGTCTATTGTTTATCCACTTAACCACCAAAAAAAAATCATCACATACATGTAGACATTGAATTCCTTTGTTACAACATTTTTAAAAGAGTTGTCAAAGACAAATTTACCATAATAATTGTTGATGCCCCTCTCTAGACAAACTCTAAACTCTGTAAAATGATTATTTAAAAAATAAAATATACCCCACATTATATATGTTTTGGAGCTTGACATGCCCCATAAGAAAACTAAAAATACATAAAATTTATGGATGAACACTTCGTTTTATTAAAAATTAATATTTTTTTTATATTTATTTAATAAAAATAAATAATAATATTTCTATTAATATTTAATCACACATTAGTGCGCACGGGTGTAGACAAGTATCGTGTAAATTGAAGAAAATTTGTAAAATGAAGTCTCATGTACTTACTCATGCGCCATTCTTACAAAAAAAATAAAAATAAAATAAAATAAAATATTTAACCACACACTTAAAAAAAATTAATTATCAATTAATTTGATTATTTACATATAGCTATTACACACTGTGAATTTTTAAAACTACAATTAAAAAAACATGATCACAAAGCTCACATTCTTTTTAATCAATATTAACAACTTAACAACGACCGCCATTATCATTATCGGTAGTGAGGATTGACCGTACCAATGATTCCCCAAATTTTAGGAACTTACATTTGTTGGGCTATGGTCCAACAACCACTCCCAATACTTGTAGAAGAGAACAAAAGATAGAATCTAATTAACTTGAGGAGAGCAGGTGGAAGTGGGATGCATGTTCTCTTTTTATTGGTTAATTGTTGTTTAAATCATGTTTAATAATATCATAGTGATTTTTTTTTATTGTGTTGAAGTTTTCATTATTAAACCACTCTATATATATATTTATATATAGGATTGTTCAACTTAATTATAGGATTAATAATATACATTTCGAAATAAAGTAGTAATATTATATATATATATATATTATTTATTTTTTATTTTTTTGGATAATATGTATTTTATTTATATAATATTAATTTTTTTTATTGGAAGGTGTATAATGATTATTTTTTTCAATTATTTTAGTTAAATTTAATTGATAAACAAAATATTTTTTTTATTAAATATAAGTTATTATTTTTTGATCTTGAAGTAAGGAAATATATTAACAATCCAAGATCGAGAAGCATTTAGAAAGAGTCGAAGCCTATCCCATTATGAATCACTAGTGAATCATTTTAGTGATGTGGTTTCCTTAAATAATAGTGATGATCTGAGTATGCAAGTTTTCACACTTAGTCATAATGCTAGAGAAACTTTTGGATCAAAACTTTCTTTAATCATCTCAATCGCCTCTCCCCCCACATCCAATTCATGATGGAAACCCAAAGAGACAACTCGATCCCCTTTTTGGATGTTCTCATATCTTGTCTTCTTGGTGGCTCTCTCTCCCACCAAGTCTGCAGTAAGAAAACTCACACTGACAGATATCTCAATGTCAGCTCCCATCATCACCTAGCTCAAAAAGTTTTTGTCCTTAAAACCCCGATCACTCATGCCCTCTGCATATCCACCCCTCAATTCCTTGAAGAGGAAAAGGCCCATTTAACCAAATTCCTTTTGTCCAATGGCTGCTCTCTCTCCCAAATTAACCAAGCCTTCCGCTCAACCAACAAACCTAAACCAAAAACCTCATCATAATCCTCTCCTCCTCACACTCTCCTCTCTCTTCCTTATATCCAAGGGACCACCAATCACATCGCGAAACTCTTGGCTAAGAAGAATATCAAAACTGTGTTCAAAACCCTCAAACAACTTTTCATAAGTACAAAAGATAAATTTGACCCAATGCTTGGCCCAGGAGTTTACCAATTTTCGTGCTCATGTGGGAAATCTTACATAGGCCAAACCGGAAGAACCTTAAAGCCAGGATAAAAGAGCATATAACTGACATTGTTCATAAAATAATCTCTAAATCCGTTATCGCCTAACACTCCTATAAATCCAAGCTCATGATTCGCTTTGACCAAACCAAAATCCTAGCCCCTGCCCTCATTACTCCTCCCATCTCATTCGAGAAGCCCTCGAAATAAAAAGAAAAACATCCTAATAACTTCAACCGCGAAGATGGCTACAAACTTAGCAATTCTTGGAAACTTATCATTCATCACCTTGACCATTAGACTTCCATCTTTGACACCAACCTCCTACCTCCTTGTCCTACCTGTTTTTCCATACAAGCCCCTTATCTCTTTCTGATCATTTCGTAACATCTTATCTTCAAATCTCTAACTCTTCTGCCTTTCACATTATTTTTCCACCTTATTTTCTCTTAATTAATAATTTTTTGCTCTCTTATCCTTGTATCCTTTGACTTTACATTTCCTTTTTAAACTCTTTTTTTCTATTATTAACCCTCTTTAATCATTTACTCTATCTTTCATGACTTGATTACTCTCCCTTAATTAATCTTTTCTCCTTTCCCTATCCTATTACTACCCCGCCTTAATTATTGTTACTAGATTAATCTTCTTCAATGAATATTTTAATTTAACCCTCTCCCCCAATTTCCACAAATATTTACCTTCATTTTATTATTAACTCTCCTTAATTACTTCATTATTAATCTTCCCTCATTTCCCTAACCTAACTCTACCTCGCCTTAATCATCGTCTCTTTCTTTTAACACATTATTAATCGTCCTCATTATTATTTATATGAATGTTTGACCTTCTCCCCCTATCTCCAACCTTTCCCTAATTTATACCCTATGAGATATCATTCAATTGTGGACCATCTTGTTACCTTTAGGATCATTGCAGAGGAGTTCCACAATACTAAAACCAATCTTTTATGTTGTTTTGTTGACTTTAGAAAAGATTTTGACATGGTTCCTAGGAAAAACATTTGGAATAGGTTGGAAGAGATCAAAGTGTCTCTCGAGTTGAGGGCTGCTGCAATAATGATGTATGAGAACATTATTGCTAAGTTTAAAAACATTAAGGGCTGGTTGAAAGAGATTAACTGTAATATTTGAGTCAAATAAGGTTATCCCTTATCCCCTACCCTTTTTGGCATATACGTCGACAAGTTAGAAGATTGCTTGGAAAAACCAGGTTGTGTCGGTCCTACTCTCACTGGTATAGTCATCAATATTCTTCTTTATGTTGATGTTATCGTTCTTATGGTAAGGAGTCCCCATGATCTTGAAAACCAACTAAGAATCCTCAAGGATTTTTGCTCCAATATGGGTATGACTATTAATATTGATAAGACTAAGGCCACGATTATTAAATCCAATAAGATCACTTATGATACCTTCGTATATGACAACAAAAATTTGGAGTAAGTGAATTCATACAAATATCTTGGAATTGATATTCACTACAAACTCAACTGGAATTACAGCATTGAGAAAAGGATTATTGGGGGATGGAATGCTTATTATGGGCTTGCAAACAATTGTAAATCAACCAATATTTGGATTTGGGATAAGAAGAAACTTATCTTTGAGACTCTTGCTACACATGTTATTATTTATGGATGTGAAGTTTGGTGTTGTAGTATCTCTCATGAATCTTGGAGAAAGATAGAGCAAATACAAAAGAATTTTATAACCTATAATCTCAAAATTAAAGGAAATACGCCCTACCCCATCCTCCTCTTAGAAACAAGCCTCTCCCCCATTGAGAGCATGTCTATGACTATATACCTAATGTATAAGAAAAAGTTAAACAACATGGAAGACAAGAGGCTTCCTAAAATTGCTTCAAAATTGAGTTGTAAACACCATCAACTCAAACGAGGATGGCATAAAGATGCCTGGTCTTGGCTAAACTATTGGGGAATCATGGAAGATACCATTTTGCAAAATAAAGATACTATTAAAAATATCATCAAATCAAAATTTAAGGAGAAAATGTGGTGTGATAAAGAATTAGAGGAAAAAAGAAAATTAAGGTATTATAAGGATGTAATCAACCTTAATCTAGAAGATCAAAATTATCTATCTGTTTTGACGAGTGTAGAGAAAAAAAAAACATTGCTAAGATAATAACAAATTATCACGAGCTCCATAGTGAAATTGGGTGTTGGTCAATTCCTAAAACACCATGGGATGAAAGAGTGTGCCATCTTTGTGACACTAAGAAGGTTGAAGATGAAAAACACTTTCTCTTAGATTCTCCAACCTATACCCATATTAGATCTCATTTTCAAAATATTTTTCACTCTATCAACCTTCCTAACCTCTTAACTCAACAAAACTATGGTGATCTTGGAAAGTTTCTCTTAATGCTTTTTGAGCACAGAAACAAAATTCTAAAGAATCACAAGTAATCACTTAACCTCTTAAGGTCTAATAAACCAATTCGGTCTTAATGGATGTTAATTATCATCATCATCATCAATTTATTATTATATCAATTGAGTACTTTAATATATATTATTCTTTTAATCATGCTTTACTTTCATCCAACATATTATCATTTACTTAATGCCAATCAATTTATTTAACGATAACTCCCCTTAGTCTATATTTATATAGTCTCTACTTTTAATTATTTTTATCTTTCATCTAAGGATATTACTTTTAATTATTCTTATCTTTCATCTAAGGATATTAGAGTTACTACTTTTCTTAATGCCAACGGCTAATTCCAACTGTTAACTACAATCTTCATTATTCTATATTTAAATATAAGTAGGTACTCTTTTACATCTTATTAGTTTTTCATGTCTCTCATGATTTCAAAACTCTACACATAGTTTTGATCCAAAAGTTTCTCTAACATGAAACTCCATACATAATTTTGATCCAAAAGTTTTTTTAGCATATTAGTGATGAATCAATCCACATTTATAGATAGTAATAATGAATGAAATCATGTATTTTATTATCACAATTTAATTTTTGTAAAATTCTTGTTTTAAAATTTATAATTATTATTTTTATATTTAAATAAATAATTCTATTTTAAAATATAATTTAAAAAAAAGAATGAAAATTAAATATAAATTAAATCTTTAAAAAATAATGGTTTATAAAAAAAACTAGAATTTTACTCCATTAATATCAATACCTCCCCTAAATTTGTGTAAGATTTTCCATCTAAAAAGAATTGACTAGGGCCTTATTCCAAGATTTTTCATTACTTCCCCTAGTTTTGTGTAAGATTTTTCATTTAAAAAGGATTGACTAGGGCTTATTCCAAGATTTTTCATTTTAAAAAGGGTTATTAAAATTTTTCATTTAAAAAAAAGTTGACTAGGACGTGGGTTGACTAGGGCGTTATTCCCTAAAAGTACATTATGCGTAGCTTAAACAACTTATAATCTTACCTTTTACCTAGTTTGAGTAACACTAACAAGTCCTTCAAGGTCTTCTCAAAGGCGTATGTAAGGTTAGCCTAGTAAGATTGAATCTCATGGGAAAAATTCAACCCTTTAAGGTCTTTGCTCCCTATAATGAAGTATTTATTTTTAATGTTTTGATATGATTTACTTTTTAAATTATTAATTTTTTTATCATCTTACATAGCCTTAGGCCTTGTTTACTTGAGTATGGTAGAGAAATATTTTCTTATACTAAAGTGGTTTGGTTTTTGAAAGGCATTCTATGTTGGCTAAGGCAATGTAATTTAAGTTGAGAGTTTTATAGAACGATGGCCCCAAATTATTGTCTTAGTCTAAGCTTTTTATGAATTTTTTTGGGGAGTTATTTAAAATAATTAAAAATAAAAATAATATTTTTACTGAAATTCAAGAGGATAATTTTAAATCGATTGCAAATATACATTTTAATTGTATTAAGAATATTAAATCAATTTTTATATTAAAAACATCAATTTCATTCATAAAAAAATTATAACTTTTATAAATAATATCAAATTTCTATAATAATAAATAAATAAATTTAAATCATAAAATATAATTTTTTTTAAATCAATATATTTTATTAAATAAAAAATTATAAAAAATAATTTTTATTATTTAAAAAAAATTAAAATTAAAATTATATAAAAATTTTCAACACTTCATTAAAACCAATATATTGAATTTTTCCAAACTTAAAAAGAAATAAAAATATTATAATAAATATCTCAAAACTTATTAAAAAACAAACTAAAAAAAATCTAGATCAATTTTTTTTTTTTAAATTAAAATCCTTACACAACAAGATACATGCATCCCTATACTTATTCAAATGATCATGATGCAATTTATCTTCAAATGTTTAGAAGAAGTATGATGCAAGGCGTAATTCATCATAATTCATCATCTTTTGAATAATATTTGGTATAAAGATGGTTGACTTTAAAAGTATATTCATGGCATGTAATGACAATGTTGAATTGTTTTTATGGTAAATGTTAAATTGTTATATATTTTTCTTTTTTATTTAAGGAGATATTTTATTTTTAAGATTTTATATTTAGGGTTTTGAACATGAATAATATTTTGTTTATTTTTTTTAATTTTTTTAGGAGATATTTTATTTCTAAGATTATATATCTAGGGTTTTGAACGGGAATAATCTTTGTAGTTTTTACCTTTTTTACCCGAATAATCTCTGTAGTTTCTTTGGACTTCTCTGTGTTTTCAAAAATTATTTTTGGCTTCTTCAAAGGGTTGAGCATTTGGACATTGAAATGAGGTGAGTCACTTTTTACTTTGATTCAATTTTAATTTTACTTAAAGAGATTTAAATATATTTTATTTATTTTTTTTATTTTAAGTTTCAGAAGTAAAAGTTGATTTGAGAGATAAAGACAATCCATAATAATAATTGTTACATCTTTTTTCTCTTCTTTTCAATATGAGCACTCCACCACCTATTCCAAAAACTCACCCTAACAAGGGGAGGTCCCCCAAAATCACCCTAGAGATCATTTACGATTATATGAAATCAGTAGAAAAAAAGAGAGAAGAGAGAGATGCCAAAATCCAAATAGAGTTAGAAACATTAGAAAAAAGGAGTGAAGAAAGAGACATAAAACTCCAAATAGAGCTAGAGGCAATGATTGATAAAAAAATTAAAGATACCATTCAAACTCAAATAGAGGATAGATTCTTAGGGTTCAAGAGTGAATTGCAGACAACGAAGGATAGAATTCAAGAAATGGAAAAACATAAACAATCAACCCAAGGAGGGGTTGAAGAAAATCACAACTTGAGAGATAGGATTAAAGAGCTAGAATAAAAACTAACCAACAATTTGACCCTCAGTAATATGGAAAACAAATTGGATATCAAACCCATCAAAGAGGAAATGAATAAGCTAATCGAATTGGACCATGAGCGTAACAAAAGAGCCTTGAACCTCATAATTTTTGGTATAAAAGAACAAAAAGAGGAGGATACGCTAGCAATAGTAAAAGAAGAATTAAAAAATAAATCACAAATTGATACAACTTACCTCACAGAAGCAAAAAGGCTAGGAAAAATAATTGATCACAAAAATAGGTTGATCCATGTCAAAGTAAGTTGTAATGACCATAAATATAGCATACTTAGTAAATATCCAAGCTTAAAAGGGTCGGGAATATTTATAAATGAAGACCTCATTCCCGAAGATCAAGCTGAATTAAGGAAGGAAGTTCAAAAGGTAAAAAAAGTCAGGAAAGAAGGAAAATGGGCAATAATTAGAAATCGAAAAGCTATTGTTAGGGATAGAGACCAGAAGGATAATAATAAATAGGAATTTGGGACACTTGGGATCCTTTTTTGGAATTGTTGTGGCTTTCCATGGTGCAAAGGTC
>ML795026.1:11396-51373 GCA_009831015.1 Picea engelmannii | reverse complement strand
GGGTTCAACCGCTCCAACAATTTACCCATTGTATAAATAACACTAAAGATGGAATACAAACTCGAAATGGATATGCTTCCCTAAATTACCTCTTCTTTGTTGGATTGTGTGTGTTCTTGATGTGCTTCACGATGTAGTCTCTCCTTGAATGCCTGCTTCTAATCTCTAGATTACAACACTTTGGTTCCGAGAACAAGAAATTTCGAGGAGTGTTCGTGGACGCTGCTCAATCCAAGAAATCATGAGGCAATTTGTTCAAGAAAATTTGAGGACGATGGAAGAGAGACAATTCCGAAATAACAATAAGAGTTGTTTGTTGAATGCACGTATTGGTCAATGGTGGAGTCAGACTGGTCGAAAGTATGTATTGCTTCCTCCTTCATTCGGCTGGGTGATGGATGTTCGTTGATCACCTGGTGATTTCTACTTGACAATATCGCTCGCATGAAGACCACCTACACATAAGAAAATTCATAAGAAAATGAAGAAAAAATCTTTGATAGTCAATTAATCGATCCTTTGAAGCACCCAAAAATGATGGTGCAAATAGATAATTGCAATGGTGAATGGATGCTAAACTATGAAAATAGCAATGGCAAAACTTCTGATGATTCAAAACATAGAAGACATTAATGAGAAAATTGCTCCTCTCGATAGTTTCAGGTTGTTCCAATTTTCTACAATATGAGAAATTATAGTGGAATTTGATATGGTTTTTATTTTCAATACGCCGAGGTAAATCCCACGGGGGACGTTGTATCTTCTTGTAGTTATTATTTGATGAAATTTTTATAAGTTTATAGCCTATAAACATATTGGCAACCTGGAAGGTTGGTTTATTTATTTATTGTGGGTTCGTTGGATTAAATTTATGAGTAAGAATTCTTTGTGTCCTGTGATTATTTTGAAGATTTATAAAAGGATAAAGACATTGTGGAATGAATTTTTGGATTGAAGTGGGCAACCAAAACAAAATTGCAGCATTATCAACCTCTCTCCGTGTGCTTATGTTTCACCTTCAAATTGGTTCATAAAACTGCTATCCCTTTGTTTGATATCCAAGAATAATTGCGAGTTGTGGTTGGTCAATGAAATTGGTTGATGAAACTCCTGCAGAACGAATTCTTATTGCAAGCAATCTTGGTACTGAGAAGAACAAATCGCATATGTTGTTGTCAAGTTGGCCATCAACAAATGCTATGAATTTTTTTTCACTATTTTGCAAAGTCCTTTCACGTGCTTGATTTTCAAGTGCCCTCTGGTTGGTAAGCACATCATGTACGTTAAGAGAGCTCACTGAAAGAATACATTGATTTTCATACGCATTGCGACCTCCTCAAGATGCTAGTTGACCTGGTCAATTGATGCAAGTTGATGCAAACAACTAATGGGTCAACTTGATCGACCTAGACAACTTGTGATTAGAAGTGTTGAGATTTTATGTAATTTCAGAAGTTATTCCTAAGTGTAATTGTAATGGTTATTCCTATATGTAATTGTGAAAGGGTTTAGTGATAAGTCATGTCTTTTAGGTCTTTTAGAGTATGAATAGAGGTTATATCGAGTCATTTTGATGAATCATCAATCATAAGTACAAGAGAGTAGTACACACTTATCTAGGAGGCTATTCTTGGTTCGTGTCTGGGTCTCTTTGGTCTTGATTTCGTGAAAGAGCATTGTATGACATTGTACATGTTGGAGGAATCTACATTGAGGAAAGCTTGCAGGGTTTTCTCCCCCTTGAGGGTTTCCCTGAGGATATATCTTGTTGTTCTGTGGATATCCATCTTTCAGTTGTGATCCTTTTGAATATTAAATAATAATAAAAGAATATAATGGTACCAGAGCAGGCCTGAAAACTAATGTTTTTCGTAGATTTTTGGAAGTGTTTTGGAAAACTAACTTCACCTTCCCAGGCAGGATGACTACCAGCACCAAAATTGATGAGAAGCTGGAAGGAGCAGAAAACTTCAGAGCATGGAATTATAGAGTAGGTCTCCTTCTAGAAGAACATGATTTATAAAGATTTGTTGAGAAGGAAGTTCCAGAACCAGAGGAATATGAGGCCAATGCAAAGCATAAAAAGAACCAAGCCATGGCTAAGAGGATTATTGCAGACTCAATCAAGGATTATCTAATCCATCATGTTTCTCCGTTAAAAACTTCGAAGAAGATGATGGATGCGTTGACGTGGATATTTGAAGGAAAAAAAATCAACAAAATGATGACATTGAAGACCCAGATGAAGAATGTAAAGCTTCAAGATTCAGAGTCCATTCACTCTTACTTATCGAGAGTGAACCAGATCAAGGAACAGATTGAAGCTATTTGAGACACTGTTGACAAAGAAAAAATGGTGATGACCACCTTGTATGGTCTCCCAAGGTCATGGGACTCATTCATTCAAGGAATATGCTCAAGGAGGAAGCTAATCAAGTTTAGCAGATTATGGGAAGATTGCACTCAAGAGGAAGCAAGGCTGGTAGCAAGAGAAGAGAAATTGAGGGATGATGATCAAGCTTTAGCTTCTCATACAAGGAAAGGAAAGAGTAAGAAGGAACCCTCATCCCAAAAGAAACCTCAAAAGTTGAAGAAGAATCGAAGAGACTATTCAAATGTGATGTGTTTCTATTGTGAAAAGTTGGGACATGTTGCAATTTTTTTTCCCCTTATTCTTAAACTAAAAGAAAAGGAAAAGGGAAAGATGCATCATGCTCATGCTGATGAAGATGATGAACCACTGAAGAAAATTGCAAGAGAAGATGATTCAAGTGATGATGACTATGACCTAATATCAACTCTCATAGGAACAATCACCCCTATAAATGATACTTGGTTGGTGGTTAGTAGTGCTTCGAAGCACATGATAGGGTATAAAGGCTCTCTGTCAAACTTAATTCATAAAGACTTGCCTCATAATGTGAAGTTGGGTGATGATTATCAATATCCGATCAAAGGATTAAGAGAGACCTCCTACAAACCTACTTTGACTTGTGAAAAGCTACATCCTCATCGAAGGTGACATCCCTGCTAATATCGATCTTTCAGTGACCGAGAATGTATACTCCATAGGCCTTCGACGTGGTACCCAATAAATGTACCTTTCTTTCTACATGGGTCCAACTTTGTTCTCTTGTCCTTGGGTACATGCACATATACAAGATAGCCAAATATTCTCAGGTGGATGACCTCTGGCTTATCTCCTGAAAACATTTCCTCTAGTGTTTTGTTTTCAAGAACTCGATGGGGAATTTTGTTATGCACGTACACAACTGTCATCGCAGCTTCTGCCCATAGATACATAGGTAAATCTTGATCATGGATCATGGCCTTCACTGCTTCCATAATCATTTGATTCTTTCTTGCTGCCACTCCATTTTGTTGTGGATTATAGGGAGTAGAGAGCTCCCTCTTAATCTATCATCTTTGTGACATCAAGACGGTTGAAGATGAAAACCACTTTCTCCTAAAATGTAGTGTGTATACCCAAATTAGATCCCAATTTCCAAATATTTGTCTATTGACCTTCCTAACCTTCTAAGTCATCAAAACTTTAGTGATCTTGGAACGCTTATTTTAATGCTTTTCAAGCATCAAAATAACATTTTAAAGAAATCCAAGTAATCTCTTTCTTTTCTTAAGGTCGTATAAACCAATTTTGGCCTCGTGAACATTAACCATCATCATCATTGCATCATCATATACTTATGGATATTAATATTAAATTATATTAAAGTAATTTGGGTACAATTTGACAAAATGGAGTATATCTTTTTTTCAAATACATAAATGCTAACAAAATCTTTGATTGTGAAGATTTTTCAAAGATTTTTTTTCTTTGATTGTGAAGTTTTTTCAAAGATTTTTTTTTATTGTTTATTACTTTTCGATGATATGGTAAGATGGGTTTTTTTCTAGTGGTTAGTTATATAAATTTTTGATATTTGACTATGTGATTAATGATGATATTTCTCTTATCAAAATTTAATTTTTAAATATCCAAMASATTTAAGAAAAAAAAATAGATGACCACTAAAAAAAAAGTCAAATATGCATTCACACCTTTTTATTAGAAATTGCATGCTCATACATTAAAGTTGAAAGGAAATACCATTGGAAWTTTCCTTCCTTTGTTTGTTATCTTAGAATTGGAGGAGAATTTCATAACATGGGTTGCTTATACATTAAAGTTGAAAGGAAACACCATTGGAAATTTCCTTCCTTTGTTTGTTAGCTTAGAATTGGAGGAGAATTTCATAACATRGGTTAAAGATAGAAGTCTAGATCCCTTATAACGATATTGAACTAACATGTATTCCTATTTGTTTGACATGAGAAGTGTGAATCCATTATAAGGATAGTGAATAAATGTGTATTCCTATCTATTTGATATGTACTTACTTCGGATGGTAACAAATGGATTGGGCATTTTATAAAAGTTTTTAAAAGCAACTCAGGTGTGGGAATAATTTAATGGGATAAGTGAACATGTATTACTTGTTTTAGTTTTTGTGGAACTCTACTTCATCCATTTTTTGTCCAAAATGTTTGGAAGTTTACATTTGTCATTTTGTACAAGAAATAATGTTGTTCAACCATTAATATATGGTTAAATTTGTATTTATTCCATTGACGAGAGGCATGCATATATTAATATGTTAACCTTAAGTCTATATGTTTTGATAGCATAAGCTATGCCTATTAATTGAAATAAATAAGTTCCAACTATTGAACTATAACGTTGAATTAGCATATAGGTTAAACATAGTTCATGTGTCACTCATGAGCATATATCTTTAACCCAAACCAATGAATTTCGATAACTCAAATTGCATTTTTTTTATGAGCATCCTTAACGGTGAGTGAATATTACATAAGCAAGCATGATAGAGGCCAATATGATTTGGGTGAGTTTTATACAAGTGACTATTATTTGGGTGAGTGTGATAGAAGCTATAGTGTGGGTAAGACAAGAAAAACAAAATAGAACATAGAGAAAGAAAACATACGACAATGAATGAAGAGTAACACACAAGATGTTAATGTCTTTGACATAACATAGGATTGCAATAACAAAAAAAAGGTGAAAATAAGAATTTAAGGTGAGTGTGTGGGTGTGGAATTGAATCCAAGGAGAGTATGTGATTGATGTCAGCTACATTAAGTGTCGTTCGGTTACAAACAAAGAATGCATAGGACAACATATAAATAGGAGCACATGGGATGTTAATGTTCTTGGTATAAAACTGGTTCTTAACAGGAGAGCGTGTGACTAAAGTTAGGTGCATTATGTGTGGTCAAACACATGTGAGAAGAAACATGCATGGAAAGGGCATGATAATAAGTGCACGTGATGAACATGATGATCATGCATGTTATGGGATGATAGTAAGTATGCACGATGTGCATGATGAACGCCCATGACAAAAGAAGTGCTTCAAGGGAAGATGAAAGGTCATTGTGGAAGCTAAATTGACATGAATGAATTTGAAGAGATCCAAAGGGAGTTAAAAGGTAAGATAACAATTGAAGAGTAATTGAAAATATATGAAGAATGATGCAAGATCGACAATCAATTAACAAAAGAACAAACACAATGCTTGTCATTTGATTCGAGTTAGAAAGAAGACATCTTGTGAGATAATAGTTTGGAGAGTCGATTATTGAGTATAAGTAGGGAGAAAATGCATAAGTTGTTGCACATATCATCATTTCCAAGTAATGAGAATGAGTAAAAATTCTCCTGAGTGTAATCTAGTTCTGAACATTGTCCAAGTTTTTATGAGCAATCATGTTTTATAACACATCTTTGTTCTAACTTGTGTAAATCACTACAATTAGTCTACACAGTACAGGATTTTGGAGAATCGGGCTATGAGATTCCCAACTGTGTCATACATTCATTCTGTGTGTAGTCTCGATGATGTAAAGGCATCTATGGACATTCTAAGAAAGAGCACAAGTAGGGTGAGATACAAAAGTGAAACAAAAGGAAGGACCAATGAAAAAGTACAATGTAACAAGATGGCATAATGCATAGTTTTGATGCAAATGAGGGAAGCACATTACAATTAAGAATACAAATCATTATTTTAGGATTAACTCTCAAGTATTTATATTCATGTCATTCTCACTCATTTATCACGAGTCTAAATAATTATTTAATATTTATTATTTTAGGTGATTTTCAAAAAACGAAATTAAAATCAGTAATTTTTTTTACATAATTTCAATTGTTATCTTCAAAACTTATGTTTTTTTTTAACAAACAATGGTAAATTTATATTAATTAAAATACTGTAGCCGAGGCATACAATGAGATTTTACAAAACAACAACCAACCATGGTGTGACTGTTCAAAATCTTGGTGAAACTTCCTAGATAATTTGTTACAATCCTTCCAAAATTGAGTAGAAGCCCATAATTCTATAATCACAGACAAGAGTTATGTTAAGATCAGAAACAAAAATTAAACTAAAGAGAACATGACTAACATAGAATTAAATAGTAGAGAAAATGAGTACTGCATTCCCTTATCTTTTTGTTCTAGGGATCCTTGTCGTTGTGGAGGATAATTCTGGTTCTCAATGCCTAGAAAGGCAGGGGATAAATTCATCTAGAACCAAAGGGGTCATGAGGAATAAGTAGTTGTAGACACATCTTCTTGTTGTTTGGAGGCAGAAGTATTCAATTGTCGCCTTGTTTCTCTAACCTCTATAGCCAATGTGTCCAGCTGCTCCTTCTAAGTGACCATCATTCCCATGAGTAATTCAAATTTGAAATTGAGACTATGATCAATTTTCTGAGGCTACTGAATGTGGGTATGGAGGGTGGTGGAAAATTTGTCAAATGTTCTCTCATATCATTGAAGGGAGGAATAAATAAGACGAAGCTCATCAGGGTCCATAATATCTAACCCCGAACCCACAAATTGAAGATTTTGATACCACTTTGTTGCTATAACAGGTACCAACGATGAGAACTTCCATCTTGATCTTCAATTAATGTATGTTATAGAGCACAAGCTTCAAAGGACAAAAGGGATGATTCCTAGATGAAGAGAGGCCCCAAACACAACAAAGAACCGAGGTGAAAAAAATTGTAACTGAGAGATCAATATCCAAAGAGGCTCCACACCAAGAAATGGACGAGAGGTCGATATATAATTGCAAATATAGACCAAGAATCCCTAGCTAACCAGAGGAGGTGAGGGATTCATGGAGGGCGCTGATAAATTTCCACCAACCAAAGCCAACTATAGAACATCTAAATTGAAATGACCAGAATCTGTAAGAGAACCAGATAAAGAGAAATCTCTAATTCAAGATTCACTCCATACCTAGACAAAAAAGAATGATTGTGGTGGGGGTCCTACATTGAGACATCATAATTCAACTTCTCCATGCACCAACATAGCCAAATGCAACTAGAAACATGTGCCAATAAACATAAACCAGCTGAGCATTATCCCACCTCGACGTCTAAGAGTCAGGGAGAAGAGTTCATTATCGGAGGTGGACATTACATGAGGAATACATCGAGGGAGAGGGAGCTTAGTATGAGTAATCCTTGAGTGAGGTCACGCGCCATTTTTTTCAATGATTCAAATTCCCAAAGGTGGAAAATACTGTGGAATTGGATATTCATAATGATGATTATTAATATAATGAAACCCCCCATTTTCCTTGAAAACACAATTAGCTCTTAAGTCAACCTCACCATTGTGTCCGTGCAGAACATGATACCATTTTGATCCTCTAAATCTTTGACAAAGATATCAGGATATTTCCAAAATCGTGGCAAGATGGATCTCAGAGGGAATTGAGTTGGAGATCATGTGCTGAATAATTAAACGAGAGTCCCCAAAAATTATGATCTTCTTGATCTGCATGGAGATAGCCAAGATAACTCCTTTCAACAATGCATATGTTTTTGCCTGATTGTTGGTCATGACTCCAAGATGCCATTAGAAAGTTTGTTCTAATTTCCTCTGGGATTGTAGATAACCCCTCGTGTACCTACCTTCCTGATCCTCAAAACTTATACTTTTTTTTTATTAGTGGAATCAACAACTAGTCAGGCACGTGCTCGTGTTATCTGATTGCTACCACTATAAATTCCAGACATGCCAATGCGGCCTCTCATGTGAAACACAAAGCTAGTCAAGGGTTTCGAACCAATGACTTCACATAACAAAGTGCCTTAACATTACACTCCATCACCGATTGTTCTACACCCCGTGGGCTCTTCAAAACTTATACTTAATAACTATGATTTAAATATATTTAACAAAAAAGTTAATCATATATTTTCTAAAAGAGTTTACAAAATCATAGAAGCAAAAGCAACATTCTAGACATCAAAAGCTTCAAAACCCAGTTAGTTTCCAAAATGTCTTGGCCAACAGAAGAAAAAAGTCCCTTCCTGTATTAAGTTTATCTTATTTATACAAGAAAAGAAGAGGGGGATTCTTCATTTTGGCCCCTCTTGATGGAAATCTATTTCCATTCTTTGGTCACTAGGTTTATATAGGATGGGCTAAATAAGAGACATAATGAAGGCCCATCATTACCCCCTATTTGGAGGGTTTTCACATCCACATGCAACAAAACAATACCTCAAAAACTAATTTGTCCTCGCTCAACCTTCTTGCTCTGATTGTTGTTCTCTACATGTCGCTTCCCTAAAGTCGTATGCCACATTCTGGGTGGCTTCCCCTATACTATGATACCCTACTGTTTTCTCCTCTTCTTTCCATTTTCTTCTTTCTTTTTCCTCATCCACCTTTCTTGTAGGTATATGGTGGTGTAATAAGGGGTATTTAAACTTTATCCCAATCCATCTCAGTTTCATCCTCCTAATTGTTTATATGTATAGTTTTTTCTTTAAGAGGGTAGCGCTCAAATTCTGTGGAGAATGGGGTTCCATCTTTTTTAGGGCAAATCTCAAATCTCTTGCTTTTCTTAAGGTCCGATAAACTAATTTTAGTCTCGTGGACATTAACCACCACCACCATCATCATATACTTATGGATATTACTATTAAATTATATTAAAATAATTTGGATACAATTTGACAAAATGGAGATTGTCTTTTTTCAAATACATAAATTCTAATAAAATCTTTGATTGTAAAGCCTTTTCAAACATTTTTTTTTCTTTAATTATGAAGCTTTTTCAAAGATTTTTTATTATTATTGTTTATTACTTTTTGATATGGTAAGTTTTTTGTTTTTATTTTTTATAATTGATTATGTGATTATGGTAATATTCCTCTCATCAAAATTTAATTTTTAAATATATGACACATTTAATGTTGTGAAAAGAAATAAATGACCACTTAAAAAAGTCAAAAGAAATAAACGGCTACTTTAAAAAGTCAAATATGTATTCACACTTGAGATTGCATGCTCATACACTAAAGTTCAAGGGAAACACCATCATACATTTTCTTCTTTTATTTGTTAGTTTTGAATTAAACTTAGAATTAAAGGAGAATTTCTTAACATGGGTTAAAGAGAGAAGTGTGAATCCATTATAACGATAGTGAACTAACACATATTCCTATTTGTTTGACATGAAAAGTGTGAATCCATTAAAGAGAGAAGTGGGAATCCATTATAACGATAGTGAACTAACGTGTATTCCTATTTGTTTGACATGAGAAGTGTGGAGAGTGTGAATCCATTATAAGCATTATAAGGATAGTGAATTAATGTGTATTTGATATGAGAAGTGTGGAAAGTGTGAATTCTTATAAGATAGTGAATTCATGCATATTTTTATATGTTTGATATGTTTTTTTTTGGAAGGTAAAAAATGGATTGGGTATTTTATAAAAGTTTTTATAAGAAATTTAGGCGTGGGAAGAATCTAATAGGGTAAGTGAATATGTAGTACTTGTTTTAGTTTTTGTGAAATTCTATTTCATTTTTTTTTTTTTTTGAAATTTACATTTGTCATTTTATACTAGACAAAAAAATGTTGTTTATTATATGATTAAATTTGTATTTACTCCATTAACAAAAAGAAGCATGCATATATCAATGTTAATCTTAAATCTATATATTTTGATAGCATAAACTATGCCCATTCATTGAAATAAATAAGTTCCAACTATTGAACTATAACGTTAAGTTAGCATATAGGTTAAACACAGTTCATGTGTAACTCATGAACATATATTTGTAACTCAAACTAGTGAATTTCAATAACTCAAATTGCATTGATCTATGAGCATCCTTAAAGGTGAGTGAATATTACATAAGCGTGATAGAGGCCAATATGATTTGGGTGAGTGTTATACAAGTGATTATGATTTGGGTGAGTGTGATAGAAGCTATAGTCTGGGCAAGATTTTGGAGAATCGGGCCATGACATTCCCAACTATGCCATACATTCATTCCATTTGTAGTCTCGATAATATAAATGCATCTATGAACATTCTAAGAAAGAGCACAAATATGGTGAGATACAAAAGTGTAATAGAAGGAAGGACCAATGAAAAAGTACATTGGAATAAGATGGTACAATGCATAGTTTTGATGCATATGAAGGAAGCACATTACAATTAAGAATAAAATCATTATTTTATGATTGATTATTAAGTATTTATATTTAAGATATTTTTGATGAGTCTAAATAATTATTTAATATTTATTATTTTAGGTAATTTTCAAAAAATGAAATTAGAATGAGTAAAACAAATTACATAATTTTAATTATTGTTTTCAAAATTTACACTTTTTTTTTAACAAATACTGGTATTTTTTTATTAATTAAAAGACTGTAACAGAGGAATACAATGAGATTTTACAAAACAACAACCAACCATGGTGTGATTGTTCAATATCTTGGTGAAACTTCTTAGATAATTTGTTACAATCATTCCAAAATTGAATAGAAGCCCAAAAATCTATAATCGCATATAAGAGTTATGTTAAGACCAGAAACAAAAAGTAAACTAAAGAGAACATGGCTAGCATAGATAAAGATAGTAGAGAAAATGAGTACTGAATTCCCTTATCTTTTTGTTTCGAGGATTCTTGTTGTTGTCCAGGATGCTTGTAGTTCTCAATGCCCGGAAAGGCAGGGGATAAATTCAGCTAGATCCAAAGAGGTCGTGAGGAAGAAGTAGTCGTAGACACATCTTGTTGTTGTCTAGAGGCTGAAGTATTCAATTGTCACCTTGTTTCTATAACCTCTATAGCCAATGTGTCCAACTGCTCCTTTTGAGTGACCATCATTCCCATGAGTAATTCAAACTTGAAATTGAGACTATGATCAATTTTCTAATGCTCCTGATTGTGGGTATGGAGGATGGTGGAAAATTTGGCAAATGTTCTCTCATATCATTGAAGGGAGGAATAGCTAAGACGAAGCTCATCAGGGTCCATAATCTCTAACCCCGAACCCAAAAATTGAATATTTTGATACCAATTTGCTGTTATAATAGGTACCAACGATGAGAACTTCCCTCTTGATCTTCAATTAATGTATGTTATAGAGCACAAGCTTCAAAGGACAAAAGGGATGATTCCTAGATGAAGAGAGGCTCCAAACACAACAAAGAAACAAGGGGAAAAAATGTATCTAAGAGACCAAACTCCAAAGAGGATCCACACCAAGAAATGGACGAGAGGCCAATACATAATTGCAATTAGAGACCAAGAATCCCTAGCTAACTAGAGGAGGTGAAGGAGTCAGGGAAGGACCCGATAAATTTCCACCAACCAAAGCCAACTATAGAACTTCCAAATTGAAATGACCAAAATTTGTAAGAGAAACAGATAAAAAGAAAGATCTAATTCAAGATTCACTCCATACCTAGAAAGAAAGAATGATTGTGGTGGAGGTCCTACATTGAGACATCAGAATTCAACTTCTCCATGCACCAACACAACCAAATGAAACTAGAAAAATGTGCCAATAAACATAAACCAACAGAGCATTATCCCACCTCAACATCCAAGAGTTGGAGTGAAGAGTTCATTATCAGAGGTGGACATTACATGAGGAATACATCGAAGGCGAGGGAGCTTAGTACGAGTAGTCCTTTCTACGTGGAATCCTTGAGTGAGTTCACGTGCCATTTGTTGCAATGATTCAAATTCCCAAAGGTGGAAAATACTATGGAATTGGATATTCCTAATGATGATTATTAATATAATGAAACCCCCATTTTCCTTGAAAACAAAATTGGCTCTTAAGTCAGCCTCACCATTGTGTTAATGCAGAACATGATACCATTCCGATCCTCTAAATTTTTGACAAAGTTACCAAGATCTTTCCAAAATAGAGGCAATATGGATCTCAGAGGGAATTGAGTTGGAGATCATGTGCTGAATAATCAAACGAGAGTCCCCCAAAAGTATGAGTTTCTTGATCTGCATGGAGATAGCCAAGCTAACTCCTTTCAACAATGCATATGTTTCCGCTTGATTGTTGGTCATGACTCCAAGATGCCATTCATTTTTTTTTTCTAATTTCCTCTCTGACTGTAGACAACCCCTCATGTACCCACCTCCCCGATCTTCAAAACTTATACTTTTATTTTTGACTAGTGGAATCAACAACTAGTCGGGCACGTGCTCGCGTGACATGTGGTCGTGTTATCCGACTGCTACCACTATAACCTCCAGGCATGCCAATGTGGCCCCTCACGCGACCCGTTTTGAATCGATGACTTGACATAACAAAGTGCCTTAACAATACACTCCATCATCGAATGTTCTACACCCTATGGTCTCTTCAAAACTTATACTTAAGAACTATTATTTAAATATATTTAACAACAAAATTAATCATATATTTTCTAAAAGAGTTTACAAAATTACATAATCAAAAGAAAAATTATACACATAAAAAGCTTCAAAACCCAGTTAGTTTCCAAAATGGCTTGGCCAACAATGGTTTCTCATTCATTAATTTTCTAAAATAGTTTACAAAATTACAGAAGCAAAAAATCCCTTCCTCTATTAAGTTTATCTTATTTATACAAGAGAAGAAGAGGGAGATTCATCATTTTGGCCCCTCTGGATGGAAATCTATTTCCATTCTTTGGTCACTAGGTTTATATAGGATGGGCTAAATAAGAGATGTAATGAAGGCCCATCATTACCCCCTATTTGGAGGGTTTTGACCTCCACATGCAACAAAACAATACCTCAAAACTAATTTTTCCTTGCTCAACCTTCTTGCTCTGATTGTTGTTCTCTACATGCTGCTTTCCTAAAGTTGTATGCCACATTCTAGGTGGCTTACCCTATACTATGATACCCTATTGTTTTCTCCTCTTCTTTCCATTTCATTCTTTCTTTTTCCTCATCCACCTCTCTTGTAGGTATATGGTGGAGTAAAAAGGGGTATTTAAACTTTATCCCAATCCATATGAGTTTCATCCTCCTAATTGTTTATATCTATTCTTTTTCCCTTAAAAGGGTAGCCCTCAAATTCTGCGGAGGATGGGGTTCCATCTTTTTTAAGGAAAATATCAAATCTCTTGCTTTTCTTAAGGTTCGATGAACCAATTTTTGTCTCGTGGACATTAACCATCATCATAATCATCATCATCATATACTTATGGATATTAACATGAAATTAAACTAAAGTAATTTGGGTACAATTTGACAAAATGGAGAATGTCTTTTTTCAAATACATAAATTCTAACGAAATCTTTGATTGTGAAGCTTTTTCAAAGATTTGTTTTCCTTGATTGTGAAGCTTTTTCAAAGTTTTTTTTTTATAGTTTATTACTTTTCGATGACATGGTAAGGTGGGGTTTTCCCATTGGTTAGTTATATAATTTTTTTGATACTTGGCTATGTGATTATGGTGATATTCCTCTTATCAAAATTTAATTTTTAAATATATGACACATTTAATTTTGTAAAAGAAAAATAGATGATCACTTTAAAAAGTCAAATATGCATTCACACTTTTTTTTATTAGAGATTGCATACTCATACACTAAAGTTTAAGGGAAACACCATCGGAAATTCCCTTCCTTTGTTTGTTAGCTTAGAATTGGAGGCGAATTTCATAACATGGGTTAAAGAGAGAAGTATGAATCCATTATAACGACAATGAACTAACATGTATTCCTATCTATTTGAGATGAGAACTGTGGAAAGTGTGAATCCATTATAAGGATAGTGAATTAATGTGTATTCCTATCTGTTTGACATATACTTTCTTTGGAAGGTAGCAAATGGATCGAGAATTTTATAAAAGTTTCTAAAAGTAACTTGGGTGTGGGAATAATCCAATGGGGTAAGTGAACATGTAGTACTTGTTTTAGTTTTTGTGGAACTCTACTTCATTCTTTTTTTTGTCCAAAATGTCTGGAAGTTTGCATTTGTCATTTTGTACAAGAAAGAATGTTGTTCCACCATTAATATATGGTTAAATTTGTATTTATTCCATTTACGAGAGGCGTGCATAGATATAAATATGTTAATCTTAAGTCTATATGTTTTGATAGCATAATCCATGCCCATTCATTGAAATAAATAAGTTCCAACTATTGAACTATAATGTTGAGTTATCATATAGGTTAAACATAGTTCATGCGTCACTCAGGAGCATATATCTTTAACCCAAAACAACGAATTTTGATAACTCAAATTGCATTGATTTATGAGCATCCTTAAAGGTGAGTGAATATTACATAAGTAAGCGTGATAGAGGCCAATATGATTTGGGTGAGTGTTATACAAGTGACTATGATTTGGGTGAGTGTGATAGAAGCTATAGTGTGGGTAAGACAAGAAAAAAAAAGTAGAACATAGAGAAAGATAGCATATGACAATGAATGAAGAATAACAAGTGGGATATTAATGTATTTGGCATAACATAGGATTGCAATAAAAAAATCGTGTAAAATCATGAAGATGGGTAACAATTTTGTGAGAATCGGGTCTTCAAAATTCCCAGTGGCATTTTTCGATCGAAAGATAGGATTTTTTGGCTGAAACATTTTTTGGATTATTTTTTTCTTGTGGTAAGCATATTTCGGCCAAAAGGTTTATTTTTAACGGATTATGTTAAAAACTAGGTTTCGGCCAAAATAATATTTCGGCCGAAAACTTGCAAATGGGACTCTTTGCAGGAAACTACGAATTCTCTCTAGCTTACTTGATATTTGGAGGTAGCAGACTCCTACAAATACTCAAAATTTAGTTTTGGAATTGATACCAGTTTTTTTTTAATCAAATATACTTTCATTGGATATAATTTGTTTTCATTTTCATTGTTTTTATCTAATTTTATTTAATTTTATTAAAAAATCACTTCATAATATTTTTAGGTGACATTATGTTTTAGTGAAATGAAAAATCCATATCTCTAAAAATACGCAACAAAAAATTATGGTAAATTTATATTCAAAATACTTAAACTGTTCTCTTCAAAAGGGTATTTTTAGATTTTAATTTTAAGTAAAAATTAAGATAGATACATGGTGGGGGAAAACATGTGTTTAAAATATGCAACTTTTTCAGATTGGTCAATTTCAAAAAATTCTAGAAATTCTAGTATTCATTCGTTAGATTCAAAACTATAGTAATCACAAAATAGAGTCTTTTTATATTGTTGCAGTATATTTCATTTGTCAAAAACAAAAGTTTAATAATGGATACATTGTGTGGGGGAAAATAACTCATTATATTTCCCTTCTTTTTTAAGGAACATATTGTCAAACAATTGCCAAATTGACATATCAAATCTCAATAAAAGAAATTTGAAAAATAGTCAGTAAAAAGCTAACAAAATTCTTAACAAGTTTTGTTTTTACAGTAAAGTGAAATTCTAAATAAAAAAAATACTTTTGTTTACCGGAAGTTGAAGAACCTGTTAAAATATGAATGTTTTTATCATAAAACAAGCAAAAGTGTTACCCATCTTCATGATTTTACAACCTGACAAGAAGAATGTAAGGTGAGTGTATGGGTGTGGAATTGCATCCAAGGAGAGCGTGTTATTGATGTCAGTTGCATTAAGTGTCGTTCGGTTACAAGCAAAGAATGCATAGGACAATATATAAAGAGGAGCATGTGGGATGTTAATGTCGTTYGTATAAAAGTGGTTCTTGACAAGAAGAGTGTAAGGTGAGTGCAAGAGTGGAATTTTATCCAAGGATAGAAGATAACTAAATTTAGGTGCACTAAGTGTGGTTCAAGCTCAGATAAAGAAGGCATGCAACAATCTAARGAGAAGAGGTTGTGGGATGTTGATGTCCATTGTATAACATATTATGGAAATAGGAAGAAGAAGTTTTAAAGAAGAGTGTTAAGTGAGTACGAAAGAGTGGAATTGTATCCAAGGAGAGTGTGTGACTAAAGTTAGGTGCATTATGTGTGGTCTAGGCACATGTGAGAGGAAGCGTGCATGACAAGGGCATGATAATAAGTGCACGTGATGAACATGATGATCATGAATGTTATGGGATGATAGTAAGTATGCATTATGTGCATGATGAACGTGCATGACAAAAGAAGTGCTTCAAGGGAAGATGAAATGTTGTTGTGGAAGATAAAATGACATGATTGAATTTGAAGAGATCCAAAGGGAATTAAACGGTAAGATAGAAATTGAAGAGTCATTGAAAATATATGAAGAATGATGGAAGATCAACAATCAACTAACAAAAGAACAAACATAATAGTTGTCATTTGATTCGAGTTAGAAATAAGTCATCTTGTGAGATAATAGTTTGGAGAGTCGACCATTGAGTATAAGTAGGGAGAAAATGCACAAGTTGTTGCACACATCATGATTTCCAAGTAATGAGAATGATTAAAAATTCTCCTCAGTGTAATCTAGTTCTGAACATTGTCCAAGTTTGTATGAGCAATCATGTTTTATAACACATCTTTGTTCTAACTTGTGTAAATCACTACAATTAGTCTACACAGTACACGATTTTATAGAATCGGGCCATGACATTCCCAACTATGCCATACATTCATTCCATGTGTAGTCTTGATGATGTAAATGCATCTATGAACATTCTAAGAAAGAACACAAGTAGGGTGAGATAAAAAAAGTGTAATAGAAGGAAGGACCAATGAAAACGTACAATGCAATAAGATGGCACAATGCATAATTTTGATGCAAATGAAGGAAGCACATTACAATTAAGAATAAAAATCATTATTTTAGGATTAACTACCAAGTATTTATATTCAAGATATTCATTCTCACTTATTTTTCACAAGTCTAAATAATTATTATTTTAGGTGATTTTCAAAAAATGAAATTAAAATCAGTAAAATAAATTACATAATTTCAATTGTTATCTTCAAAACTTATACTTTTTTTTAACAAACACTGGTAAATGTATATTAATTAAAAGACTGTAGCTAAGGCATACAATGATATTTTACAAAGCAACAACCAGCCATGGTGTGACTGTTCAAAATCTTGGTGAAACTTCCTAGCTAATTTGTTACAATCCTTCCAAAATTGAGTAGAAGCCCATAATTCTATAATCGCATGCAAGAATTATGTTAAGACCAGAAATAGAAAGTAAAATAAAGAGAACATGGCTAACATAGAATTAGATAGTAGAGAAAATGAGTATTGCATTCCCTTATCTTTTTGTTCCGAGGATCCTTGTTGTTGTGGAGGATGCTTCTGGTTCTTAATGCCCAGAAAGGCAAGGGATAAATTCAGCTAGAGCCAAAGAGGTTGTGGGGAAGAAGTAGTTGTAGACACATATTGTTGTTGTCTAGAGGATGAAGTATTCAATTGTCTCCTTGTTTCTATAACCTCTATAGTCAATGTGTCCAACTGATCCTTCTGAGTAACCATCATTCCCATGAGTAATTCAAATTTGAAATTGAGACTACGATCAATTTTCTGATGCTCCTGAATGTGGGTATGGAGGGTGGTGGACAATTTGGTAAATGTTCTCTCATATAATTGAAGGGAGGAATAAATAAGAGGAATCTCATCAAGGTCCATAATGTCTAACCCCGAACCCACAAATTGAATATTCCGATACCAATTTGCTGCTATAATATGTACCAACGATGATAACTTCTGTCTTGATCTTCAATTAATGTATGTTATAGAGCACAAGCTTAAAAGGAAAATAGGGATGATTCCTAGATGAAGAGAGGCTCCACACACAAAAAATAAGCGAGGGGAAAATAATGTAGCTGAGAGACCAAAATCCAAAAAGGATCCACACCAAGAAATGGACGAGAGGCCTATACATAATTGTAATTAGATTCCAAGAGGGACCCGTTAAATTTCCACCAACCAAATCCAACTATAGAACTTCCAAATTGAAATGACCAGAATTTGTAAGAGAACCAGATAAAAAGAAATCTCTAACTCAAGATTCACTCCATACCTGGACATAAATAATGATTGTGGTGGAGGTCCTACATTGAGACATCATAATTCAACTTCTCCATGCACCAGCAGAGCCAAATGCATCTAGAAACATGTGCCAATAAACATAAAACAAAAGAGCATTATCCCACCTCGACGTCCAAGAGTTTGAGTGTAGAGTTCATTATCGGAGGTGGAAATTACATGAGGAATACATAGAAGGAGAGGGAGCTTAGTATGAGTAGTGATTTCTACGTGGAAGCCTTGAATGAGGTCACACACCATTTTTTGAAATGATTCACATTCACAAAGGTGGAAAATACTATGGAATTGGATATTCATAATGATGATTATTAATATAATGAAACCCCTCATTTTCCTTGACAACAAAATTGGCTCTTAAGTTAACCTCACCATTGTGTTCGCGTAGAACATGATACCATTTCGATCCTCTAAGCTTTTGACAAAGATATCAGGATCTTTCCAAAATCGAGGCAAGATGGATCTTAGAGGGAATTGAGTTGGAGATCATGTGCTAAATAATTAAACGAGAGTCCCCCAAAATTATGAGCTTCTTGATCTCCATGGAGATAGCCAAGCTAAATCCTTTCAACAATGCATATGTTCCCGCCTGATTGTTGGTTAAGACTCCAAGATGTCATTCGAAAGTTTGTTTTAATTTTCTCTGGGACTGTAGATAGCCCCTCATGTACCTACCTCCCCGATCTTCAAAACATTTACTTTTTTTTTACTAGTGGAATAAAAAACTAGTTGGGTATGCGCTCGCATGACACGTGGTCGTGGTATCTAACTGCTACCACTATAAATTCCAGGCATGCCAATGCGGCCCCTCACGCTGCACACAAGGGTAGTCAAGGGTTTCGAGCCAATGAATTCACATAACAGAGTGCCTTAACGATACACTACATCATCGACTGTTCTACACCCCATGGGCTCTTCAAAACGTATACTTAATAACTATGATTTAAATGTATTTAACAACAAAATTAATCATATATTTTCTAAAAGAGTTTACAAAATGACAGAAGAAAAAGCAAAATTCTACATATCAAAAGCTTCAAAACCCACTTAGTTTCCAAAATAGCTTGGCCAACAATGGATTCTCATTCATTAATTTTCTAAAAGAGTTTACAAAATTACAGAAGCAAAAAGTCCCTTCCTCTATTAAGTTTATCTTAATTATTCAAGAAAATAAGAGCGAGATTCATCATTTTGGCCATTCTTGATGGAAATCTATTTCCATTCTTTGGTCACTAGGTTTATATAGGATGGGCTAAATAAGAGACATAATGAAGGCTCATCATTACCCACTATTTGGAGGGTTTTCACGTCCACATGCAACAAAACAATACCTCAAAAACTTATTTTTCCTCGGTTAATCTTCTTGCTCTGATTTTTTTTCTCTACATGCCGCCTGCTTAAAGTCGTATGCCACATTATGGGTGGCTTCCCCTATACTATGATACCCTATTGTTTTCTCCTCTTCTTTCCATTTCTTTCTTTCTTTTTCCTCATCCACCTCTCTTGTAGGTATAAGGTGGAGTAATAAGGGGTATTTAAACTTTATCCCATTCCATCTGAGTTTCATCCTCCTAATTGTTTATATGTATAGTTTTTCTCTTAATAGGGCAGCCCCCAAATTTTGTGGAGAATGGGGTTCCATCTTTTCTAGGGAAAATCTCAAATCTCTTGCTTTTCTTAAGGTCCGATAAACCAATTTTGGTCTCGTGGACATTAACCATCATCATCATGGTCATATACTTATGGATATCAATATTAAATTATATTAAAGTAATTTGGGTACAATTTGAAAAAATGGAGAATGTCTTTTTTCAAATACATAAATTCTAACGAAATCTTGGATTGTGAAGATTTTTCAAAGATTTTTTTTCTTTGATTGTGAAGCTTTTTCAAATCTTTTTTTTTATTGTTTATTACTTTTCGATGATATGGTAAGGTGGGTTTTTTCTGTTGGTTAGTTATATAAATTTTTGATAATTGACTATGTGATTATGGTGATATTCCTCTTATAAAAAAATAATTTTTAAATATCTGACACATTTAATTTTGTGAAAAAAATAGAAAAAAAATAGATGACCACTTTAAAAAGTCAAATATGCATTCAATTTTTTTTATTAGAGATTGCATGCTCATACACTAAATTTTAAGGGAAACACCATCATGAATTTTCTTCCTTTGTTTGTTAGCTTAGAATTGGAGGATAATTTCATAACATGGGTTAAATAGAGAAGTGTGAATCCATTATAATGATAGTGAACTAACATGTATTCCTATTTGTTTGACATGAGAAGTGTGGAAAGTGTGAATCCATTATAAGGATAGTGAATAAATGTGTATTCCTATCTGTTTGACATGTACTTTCTTTGGAAGGTAGCAAATGGATTGGGAATTTTATAAAAGTTTTTAAAAGCAACTCAGGCATGGGAAGAATCCAATGGGGTAAGTGAACATGTAGTACTTGTTTTAGTTTTTGTGGAACTCTACTTCATCCATTTTTTGTCCAAAATGTCTGGAAGTTTACATTTGTGATTTTGTACGAGAAAGAATGTTGTTCCACCATTAATATATGGTTAAATTTGTATTTATTCCATTGATGAGAGGCGTGCATATATCAATATGTTAATCTTAAGTCTATATGTTTTGATAGCATAAGCCATGCACATTCATTGAAATAAATAAGTTCCAACTATTGAACTGTAACGTCGAGTTAGAATATAGGTTAAACATAGTTCATGTGTCACTCATGAGAATATATCTTTAAACCAAACCAATGAATTTCGATAACTCAAAGTGCATTGATTTATGCACATCCTTAAAGGTGTGTGAATATTACATAAGTAAGCATGATAAAGGCTAATATGATTTGGGTGATAGTTATACAAGTGACTATGATTTGGGTGAGTGTGATAGAAGCTATAGTATGGGTAAGACAATAAAAAAAAAGTAGAACATAGAGAAAGAGGGAAAACGAAAATGAATGAAGAATAACATGTGGGATGTTAATGTATCTGGCATAACATAGGATTGCAATAAAAAAAAGAAAGCGACAAGAAGAATGTAAGGTGAGTGTGTGGGTGTGGAATTGCATCCAAGGAGAGTGTGCGATTGATGTTAGCTGCATTAAGTGTCATTCAGTTACAAACAAAGAATGCATAGGAAAACATATAAAGAGGAGCATGTGGGATGTTAATGTCCTTGGTATAAAAGTGGTTCTTGAAAAGAAGAGTGTAAGGCGAGCGCAAGAGTGGAATTGCATCGAAGGAGAACAAATAAATAAAGTTAGGTGCACTAAGTGTGGTTCAATCTCAGATAAAGAAAGCATGGAACAATCTAAGGAGAGGAGGTCGTGGGATGTTGATGTCCATTTTATAAAAAAATATTGCAATAGGAAGAAGAAGGTCAAAAGAAGAGTGTTAATTGAGTACATAAGAGTTGAATTGTATCCAAGGAGAGCGTGTGACTAAATTAGGTGCATTCTGTGTGGTCTAGGGACATGTGAGAAGAAGCATGCATGGAAAGGTTGTGATAATAAGTGCACATGATGAGCATGATGATCATGCATGTTATGGGATGATAGTAAGTATGAATGATGTGCATGATTAACGTGCATGACAAAATAAGTGCTTTAAGGGAAGATGAAAGGTCATTGTTGAAGCTAAAATGAAATGAATGAATTTGAAGAGATCCAAAAGGAGTTAAACGGTAAGATAGAAATTAAAGAGTCATTGCAAATGTATGAAGAATGATGCAAGATCAACAATCAACTAACAAAAGAACAAATATAATAGTTGTCATTTGATTCAAGATAGAAAGAAGTCATCTTGTGAGATACTAGTTTGGAGAGTCGACCATTGAGTATAAGTAGGGAGAAATGCACAAGTTGTTGCACATATCATGATTTAAAAGGAAACTCCATCGGAAATTTGCTTCCTTTGTTTGTTAGCTTAGAATTGGAGGAGAATTTCATAACATGGCTTAAAGAGAGAAGTGTGAATCCCTTATAACGATAGTGAACTAACGTGTATTCCTATTTGTTTGACATGATAAGTGTGAATCCATTATAAGGATAGTGAATTAATGTGTATTCCTATCTATTTGATATGTACTTTATTCGGATGGTAGAAAGTGGATTGGGAATTTTATAAAAGTTTTTAAAAGCAACTCAGGTGTTGGAAGAATTCAATGGGATAAGTGAACATGTAGTACTTGTTTTAGTTTTTGTGGAACTCTACTTCATCTGTTTTTTGTCCAAAATGTTTGGAAGTTTACATTTGTAATTTTGTACAAGAAAGAATGTTGTTCAACCATTAATATATGGTTAAATTTGTATTTATTCCATTGATGAGAGGCACACATATATCAATATGTTAATCTTAAGTCTATATGTTTTGATAGCATAAGCTATGCCCATTCATTGAAATAAATAAGTTCCAACTATTGAACTATAACGTTGAATTAGCATATAGGTTAAACATAGTTCATGTGTCACTCATGAGCATATATCCTTAACCCAAACCAATGAATTTTGATAACTCAAATTGCATTTTTTTTATGGGCATCCTTAACGGTGAGTGAATATTACATAAGTAAGTGTGATAGAGGCCAATATGATTTGGGTGAGTGTTATACAAGTGACTATGATTTGGGTGAGTGTGATAGAAGCTATAGTGTGGGTAAGACAAGAAAAAAAAAAAAGAACATAGAGAAAGAAAACATACGACAATGAATGAAGAGTAACACGTGGGATGTTAATGTCTTTGACATAACATAGGATTGCAATAACAAAAAAAAGGTGAAAATAAGAATCTAAGGTGAGTGTGTGGGTGTGGAATTGAATCCAAGGAGAGTGTGTGATTGATGTCAGCTACATTAAGTGTCGTTCGATTACAAACAAATAATGCATAGGACAACATATAAATAGGAGCATATGGGATGTTAATGTCCTTGGTATAAAATTGGTTCTTGATAGGAAGAGTGTAAGGTGAGCACAAGAGTGTAATTTCATCCAAGGAGAGCAGATAACTAAACTTAGATGCACTAAGTGTGGTTCAAACTCATATAAAGAAATCATGCAATAATCTAAGGAGAGGAGGCCGTGGAATGTTGATGTCCATTGTATAACAAATTATTGCAATAGGAAGAAGAAGGTCAAAAGAAGAGTGTTAAGTGAGTACACAAGAGTGGAATTGTATCCAAGGAGGGCATGTGACTAAAGTTAGGTACATTATGTGTGGTCAAAGACATGTGAGAAGAAACATGCATGGAAAGGGCTTGATAATAAGTGCACGTGATGAACCTGATGATCATGCATGTTATGGGATGATAGTAAGTATGCATGATGTGCATGATGAATGTGCATGAAAAAATAAGTGCTTTAAGGGAAGATGAAAGGTCATTGTGGAAGCTAAAATGACATGAATGAATTTGAAGAGATCCAAAGGGAGTTAAAAGGTAATATAGAAATTGAAGAGTCATTGAAAATATATGAAGAATGATGCAAGATCGACAATCAATTAACAAAAGAACAAACATAATGCTTGTCATTTGATTTGAGTTAGAAAGAAGTCATCTTGTGAGATAATAGTTTGGAGAGTCGACCATTGAGTATAAGTAGGGAGAAAATACACAAATTGTTGCACAGATCATGATTTCCAAGTAGTGAGAATGAGTAAAAATTCTCCTGAGTGTAATCTAGTTCTAAACATTGTCCAAGTTTGTATGAGCAGTCATGTATTATAACATATCTTTGTTCTAACTTGTGTAAATCACTACAATTAGTCTACACAATACGCGATTTTGGAGAATTGGGCCATGGCATTCCCAACTATGCCATACATTCATTCCATGTGTAGTCTCGATGATGTAAAGGAATCTATGAACATTATAAGAAAGAGCACAAGTAGGGTGAGATACAAAAGTGTAATACAAGGAAGGACCAATGAAATAGTACAATGCAATAAGATGACACAATGTATAGTTTTGATGCAAATGAAGGAAGCACATTGCAATTAAGAATAAAAACCATTATTTTAGGATTAACTATCACATATTTATATTCAAGATATTAATTCTCACTTGTTTTTGATGATTCTAAATAATTGTTTAATATTGATCGTTTTAGGCGATTTTCAAAAAACAAAATTAAAATCAGTAAAAAAAATTACATAATTTCAATTGTTATCTTCAAAACATATATATATATTTTAACAAATACTGGTAAATTTATATATATTAAAAGACTTTAGCCAAGGCATACAATGAGATTTTACAAAACAACAACCAACCATGGTGTGACTTGTCAAAATCTTGGTGAAACTTCCTAGATAATTTGTTACAATCCTTCCAAAATTGAGTAGAAGCCCAAAATTCTATAATCACATACAACAATTATGTTAAGATAAGAAACAAAAAGTAAACTAAAGAGAACATGACTAACATAGAATTAGATACTACAGAAAATGGGTATTGCATTGCCTTATCATTTTGTTCTGGGGATCCTTATTTTTGTGGAGAATGCTTCTGGTTCTTAATGCTTGAAAAGGCAGGGGATAAATTCAGCTAGAGCCAAAGAGTTCACGAGGAAGAAGTAGTTGTAGACACATATTGTTGTTGTCTAGAGGCTGAAGTATTCAATTGTATCCTTGTTTCTCTAAACTCTATAGCCAATGTGTCCAACTTCTCCTTCTGAGTGACCATCATTCCCATGAGTAATTCAAATTTGAAATTGAGACTACGATCAATTTTCTGATGCTCTTGAATATGGCTATGGAGGGTGGTGGGAAATTTCAAAAATGTTCTCTCATATCACTGAAGAGAGGAATAAATAAGATGAATCTCATCAGGGTCCATAATCTCTAACCTCGAACCCACAAATTGAATATTCTGATATCAATTTGCTACTATAATAGGTTCCAATGATGAGAACTCTCGTCTTGATATTCAATTAATTTATGTTATAGAGCACAAGATTCAAAGAAAAAATGGATGATTCCTAGATGAAGAGAGGCTCCAAACACAACAAAGAAACGAGGGGAAAAAATGTAAATAAGAGACCAAATCCAAAGAGGATCCATACCAAGAAATGGACAAGAGGTCGATACATAATTGCAATTAGAGACCAAGATTCTCTAGCTAACCACATGAGGTGAGGAGTCAGGGAGGGAGCCGATAAATTTCCACCAACCAAAGCCAACAATAGAAATTACAAAGTGAAATGACCAGAATTTGAAAGTGAACCAGATAAAAGAAATCTCTAATTCAAGATTTACTCCATTCCTGGATAGAAAGAATGATTGTGGTGGAGGTCCTACATTAAGACATCGGAATTCAACGTCTCCATGCAATAACATAGCCAAATGCAACTAGAAACATGTGCCAATAAACATAAACCAACGAAGCATTATCCCACCTCGACGTCCAAGAGTCAGAGCGAAGAGTTCATTATCGGAGGTGGACATTACATGAGGAATACATTGAGGACGAGGGAGTTTAGTACGAGTAGTCCTTTCTACGTGGAAGACTTTAGTAAGGTAACACACCATTTTTTGCAATGATTCAAATTCCCAAAGGTAGAAAATACTATGGAATTGGATACTCATAATGATGATTATTAATATAATGAAACCCCCCATTTTCCTTGACAAAATTGGCTCTTAAGTCATCCTCACCATTGTGTTCGCGCAGAACATGATACCATTTCGATCCTCTAAATCTTTGAAAAAGATATCAGGATCTTTCCAAAATTGACAGAAGATGGATCTCAAAGGGAATTGAGTTGGAGATCATGTGTTGAATAATTAAACAAGAGTCCCCCAAAATTATGAGCTTCTTGATCTGCATGGAGATAGCCAAGACAACTCCTTTCAATAATGCATATGTTTCTGCTTGATCGTTTGTCATGAATCAAATATGCCATTCGAAAGTTTGTTCTAATTTCCTCTGGGGCTGTAGATAGCCCCTCATGTACCTCCCTCCCTGATCTTCAAAACTTATGCTTTTTTTTACTAGCGAAATCAACAACTAGTCGGGAATGTGCTCACGTGACACATGGTCGTGTTATCCAACTTCTACCACTATAACCTCCAGGCATGCCAATGCATCCCCTCACGTGACACACAAGGGTAGTGAAGGGTTTCAAACCAATGACTTCACATAACAGAGTGACTTAACAATACTCTCCATCACTGACTGTTCTACACCCCGTGGGCTCTTCAAAACTTATACTTAATAACTATGATTTAAATATATTTAACAATAAAATTAATCATATATTTTCTAAAAGAGTTTACAAAATTATAGAAGCAAAAGCAAAATTCCACACATCAAAAGGTTCATAACCCAGTTAGTTTCCAAAATGGCTTGGCCAACAACGACTTCTCATTCATTAATTTTCTAAAAGAGTTTACAAAATTACATAAGCAAAAAGTCCCTTCGTCTATTAAGTTTGTCTTATTTATACAAGAGAAGAAGAGGGATATTCATCATTTTGGCCCCTCTTGATGGAAATCTGTTTCCATTCCTTGGTCACTAGGTTTATATAGGATGGGATAAATAAGAAACATAATGAAGGCACATCAATACCCCCTATTTCAAGGGTTTTCATATCCACATGAAACAAAACAATACCTCAAAAACTAATTTTTCCATGCTCAACCTTCTTGCTCTGATTGTTGTTATCTACATGTCGCTTGTCTAAAGTCGTATGTCACAATCTGGGTGGCTTCCCCTATACTATGATACCCTATTGTTTTCTCCTCTTCTTTCCATTTCCTTCATTCTTTTTCCGCATCCACCTCTCTTGTATGTATAGGGTGGAGTAATAAGGGGTATTTAAACTTTATCCCAATCCATTTGAGTTTCATCCTCCTAATTGTTTATATATATAGTGTTTCCCTTAAGAGGGTAGCCCTCAATTTCTGTGGAGAATGGGGTTCCATATTTTTTAGGGAAAATATCAAATCTCTTTCTTTTATTAAGGTCCGATAAACCAATTTTGGTTTCGTGGACAATAAACATCATCATCATCATATACTTATGGATATTAATATTAAATTATATTAAAGTAATTTGGGTACAATTTGACAAGATGGAGAATGTCTTTTTTCAAATACATAAATTCTAATGAAATCTTTGATTGTGAATCTTTTTCAAAGATTTTTTTTAATTGCTTATTACTTTTCGATGATATGGTAAGGTGGGTTATTTATGTTGGTTAGTTATATAAATTTTTGATAATTGACTATGTCATTATGGTGATATTCCTCTTATCAAAATTTAATTTTTAAATATCTGACACATTTAATTTTTTGAAAAAAAATAGATGACCACTTTAAAAAGTCAAATATGCATTCACACTTCACCTTTTTATTAGAGATTGCATGCTCATATACTAAATTTTAAGGGAAACAACATAAAAAATTTCCTTCCTTTGTTTGTTATCTTAGAATTGGAGGAGAATTTCATAACATGGGTTAAAGAGAGAAGTGCGAATCATTTATAACGATAGTGAACTAACATGTATCCTATTTGTTTGACATGAGAAGAGTGGAAAGTGCGAATCCATTGTAAGGATAGTGAATTAATGTGTATTCCTATTTGACATGTACTTTATTTGGAAGGTAGAAAATATATTGGGCATTTTATAAAAGTTTCTAAAAGCAACTCTGGTGTGGGAAGAATCCAATGGGGTAAGTGAACATGTAGTACTTGTTTTAGTTTTTGTGGAACTCTACTTCATTTGTTTTTTGTCCAAAATGTTTGGAAGTTTACATTTTTTTGTTTTGTACAAAAAATAATGTTGTTCCACCATTAATATATGGTTAAATTTGTATTTATTTTATTGATGAGAGGCGTGCATATATCAATATGTTAATCTTAAGTCTATATGTTTTGATAGCATAAGCCATGCCCATTCATTGAAATAAATAAGTTCCAACTATTGAACTATAACGTTGAGTTAGCATATAGGTTAAACATAGTTCATGTGTCACTCATGAGCATATATCTTTAACCCAAACCAGTGAATTTCGATAACTCAAATTGCATTGATTTATGAGCATCCTTAAAGGTGAGTGAATACTACATAAGTAAGCGTGATAGAGGCCAATATTATTTGGGTGAGTGTTATAAAAGTGACTATGATTTGGGTGATTGTGATAGAAGCTATAGTGTGGGTAAGACAATAAAAAAAGAGTAGAACATATAGAAATAAAGTATACAACAATGCTAGAATAATAACATGTGGGATGTTAATGTCTTTGGCATAACATAGGATTGCAATAACAAAAAGAAGGTGACAAGAAGAATGTAAGGTGAGTGTGTGAGTGTGGAATTACATCTAAGGAGAGTGTGTGATTGATGTCAGCTACATTAAGTGTTGTTCGGTTACAAACAAAGAATGCATAGGACAACATATAAAGAAGAGCATGGAAGATGTTAATATCCTTGGTATAAAAGTGGTTCTTGAAAAGAAGAGTGTAAGGTGAGAACAAGAATGGAATTATATCCAAGGAGAGCAAATACATAAATTTAGGTGCACTAAGTGTGGTTCAAGCTCAGATAAAGAAAGCATGCAACAATCTAAGGAGAGGAGGTCATGGGATGCTGATGTCCATTGTATAGCATATTATTTCAATAGGAAGAAGAAGGTCAAAAGAAGAGTGTTAATTGAGTGCACAAGAATGGAATTGTATCCAAGGAGAGTGTGTGACTAAAGTTAGGTGCATTATGTGTGGTCTAGGCACATGTGAGAAGAAGCGTGCATGGAAAGGGTGTGATAATAAGTGCACGTGATGAAAATGATGATCATGCATGTTATGGGATGATAGTAAGTATGCATGATGTGAATGATGAACGTGCATGACCTAATAAGTGCTTCAAGGGAAGATGAAAGGTCATTGCGGAAGCTAAAATGACATGAATGAATTTGAAGAGATATAAAGGGAGTTAAATGGTAAGATAGAAATTGAAGAGTCATTGAAAATATATGAAGAATTATGCAAGATCAACAATCAACTAACAAAAGAACAAACATAATAGTTGTCATTTGATTCGATTTAGATAGAAGTCATCTTGTGAGATAATAGTTTGGAGAGTCGACCATTGAGTATAAGTAGGGAGAAAATGAACAAGTTGTTGCACATATCATGATTTCCAAGTAATGAGAATGAGTAAAAATTCTCATGAGTGTAATCTAGTTCTGAACATTGTCCAACTTTGTATGAGAAGTCATGTTTTATATGACATCTTTGTTCTAACTTGTGTAAATCACTACAATTAGTCTACACAATACAAGATTTTGGAGAATCGGGCCATGCCATTCCCAACTATGCCATGCATTCATTCCATGTGTAGTCTCGATTATGTAAAGGCATCTATGAAAATTCCAAGAAAGAGCACAAGTAGGGTGAGATACAAAAATGTAATAGAAGGAAGGACCAATGAAAAAGTACATTGCAATAAGATGACACAATGCATAGTTTTGATGCAAATGAAGGAAGCAAATTACAATTAAGAATAAAAATCATTACTTTAGGATTAAATATCAAGTATTTATATTCAAGATATTCATTCTCACTCATTTTTTCACGAGTCTAAATAATTATTTAATATTTATTATTTTAGGTGATTTTCGAAAAACGAAATTAAAATCAGTAAAAAAAACTACATAATTTCAATTGTTATCTTCAAAACTTATACTTTTTTTTAACAAACACTAATAAATTTATATTAATTAAAAGAATGTAGCCGAGGCATACAATGAGATTTTACAAAAAAACAACCAGCCATGGTGTGATTGTTCAAAATCTTGGTGAAACTTACTAGGTAATTTGTTACAATCCTTCCAAAATTGAGTAGAAGCCCAAAATTCTATAATAACATACAAGAGTTATGTTAAGACCAGAAACATAAAGTAAAATAAAGAGAACATGACTAACAATGAATTAGATAGTAGAGAAAATGAGCACTGCATTCCCTTATCTTTTTTTCTTTTTCCGGGGATCCTTGTTGTTGTGGAGGATGCTTTTGGTTCTCAATGCCTAGAAAGGCAGGGGATAAATTCATCTAGAGCCAAAGAGGTTGTGAGGAAGAAGTAGTTGCAGAAACATCTTTTTGTTGTCTAGAGTCTGAAGTATTCAGTTTTTGCCTTGTTTCTCTAACCTCTATAACCAATGTGTCCAACTGCTCATTCTCAGTGACCATCATTCCCATGAGTAATTCAAATTTGAAATTGAGACTACAATCAATTTTTTGATGCTCCTGAATGTGAGTATGGAGGGTGGTGGAAAGTTTGGAAAATGTTCTCTCATATCATTGAAGGGAGGAATAAATAAGACAAATCTCATCAGATTCCATAATCTCTAACCCCGAACCCACAAATTGAAGATTCCAATACCAATTTGTTGTTATGACAGGTACAAATGATGAGAAATTCCCTCTTGATATTCAATTAATGTATGTTATAGAGAACAAGATTCAATGGACAAAAGGGATGATTCCTAGATGAAGAGAGGCTCCAAACACAACAAAGAAACGAGGGGAAAAAATGTAACTGAGAGACCAAAATCCATAGAGGATCCACACCAAGAAATGGATGATAGGTCGACACATAATTGCAATTAGATACCAAGAATCCCTAGCTAACCAGAGAAGGTGAAGGATTCAGGGAGGGAGCCATTAAATTTCCACCAAAAAAAGCCAACAATAGAACTTCCAAATTGAAATAACCATAATTTGTAAGAGAACCAGATAAAAAGAAAGCTCTAATTCAAGATTCACTCCATACCTAGAAAAAAAGAATGATTGTGGTGGAGGTCCTACATCAAGACATCAAAATTCAACTTCTCCATGCACCAACAAAGACAAATGCAACTAGAAACATGTGCCAATAAACATAAACCAACAGAGCATTATCCCACCTCAACATCCAAGAGTCAGAGTGAATAGCACATTATGGGAGGTGGACATTACATGAGGAATACATCAAGGGTGAGGGAGCATAGTACGAGTAGTCCTTTCTACATGGAAGCCTCGAGTGAGGTCATGCACCATTTGTTGCAATGATTCAAATTCCCAAAGGTGTAAAATAGTATGGAACTGGATATTCATAATGATGATTATTAATATAATGAAACCCCCCATTTTCCTTGAGAACAAAATTGGCTCTTAAGTCAGCCTCACCATTGAGTTCACATAGAACATGATACCATTATGATCCTCTAAATTTCTGACAAAGATATCAGGATATTTACAAAATCGAGGCAAGATGGATCTCAGAGGGAATTGAGTTGGAGATCATGTGCTGAATAATTAAACGAGAGTCCCCCAAAATTATGAGCTTCTTGATTTGCATGGAGATAGACAAGATAACACCTTTCAACAATGCATATGTTTCTCCTGATTGTTGGTCATGACTCCAATATGCCATTCTAAATTTTGTTCTAATTTCCTCTTGGACTGTAGATTGCCCCTCATGTGCCTACCTCCCTTATCTACAAAACTTGTACTTTTTTTTACTAGCGGAATCAACAACTAGTCAGGCACGTGCTCGTGTGACACATGGTCATGTTATCCAACTGCTACCATTATAACCTCCAGGCATGCCAATGCGTCCCCTCACGTGGCACACAAGTCTAGTCAATGATTTCGAACCAATGACTTCACATAACAGAGTGCCTTAACAGTACACTCCATCATCGACTGCTCTACATGCCTTGTGCTCTTCAAAACTTATACTTAATAACTTGATTTAAATATATTTAACAACAAAATTAATCATATATTTTCTAAAAGAGTTTACAAAATTATAGAAGCAAAAACAAAATTCTACATATCAAAAGATTCAGAACCTAGTTAGTTTCCAAAATGGCTTCTCATTCATTAATTTTCTAAAAGAGTTTACAGAATTAGAGAAGCGAAAAGTCCCTTCCTCTATTAAGTTTATCTTATTTATACAAGAGAAGAAGAGAGAAAATCATCATTTTTGCCCCTCTTGATGGAAATCTATTTCCATTCTTTGGTCACTAGGTTTATATAGGAGTAAAATAAAATTCTTTAGGGTGGTTTGATCTCAAAATTGCATTTAATAGCNATTTATACAAGAGAAGAAGAGAGAAAATCATCATTTTTGCCCCTCTTGATGGAAATCTATTTCCATTCTTTGGTCACTAGGTTTATATAGGAGTAAAATAAAATTCTTTAGGGTGGTTTGATCTCAAAATTGCATTTAATAGCGTTAAAAATATTTCAAAGGTGTCTAAACAACCTACACTTAACATGTTTTACAATGAAAGGTTACATTAGGCAAATCAAGGTTCAATAAATCTCTCTTTGCAACATTTTTACAAACACTAATGCCAATAAATTAAAATAAATTAATACTACAAATCAATTAAAAAAATTACTACTACAATCATCTATTACTAAAAATATATATTTGTAACAACCCAACATTATTAATTAATGATTATAATTTATTTAGAGTAAGTTAGATTAATTATTTAAATAATTAGATTGGATATTTTTTATTATTTTATTATTTAATGGTAGGTGAGGGAATTAATGGGGATAAGGCAGTTGGGAATTGAATGAAAGAGTTATTAATTAATGATTATAATTTATTTAGAGTAAGTTAGATTAATTATTTAAATAATTAGATTGAATATTTTTTATTATTTTATTATTTAATGGTAGGTGAGGGAATTAATGGGGATAAGGCAATTGGGAATTGAATGAAAGAGGGGGAGTCGAGAGAAGGGGATAAGAAAGAGGGGACTTCGCGTAGCTCACTCAGGTAAGTGATAACCTGACCTTCGACAATGCATCTATTATATATGTCATTATGTATTTCTTCTCTCGCCTTCCAACTTGCTTGTCCTGATTCACCCTTACGATAAGGTTCTCCCTTCGCTAGAAAGGTCAATCCTTCAACAATGCTGCTATTATATATGTAATTACGCTTTTTCCTTTGCCCGATGAGTTGAGTGCTTATGCAACTGTGCTTGGATTCGGCTTCTGCGTTCTTTGTTTTTGATGGAATGGAGGAATCGGGAGAGAAGGGGATAAGAAAGAGGGGAGGGGACTTAGAGGGTCTTCTTTTTGGGAAAATAATCTAATTATTTAAATAATTAGATTGAATATTTTTTATTATTTTATTATTTAATGGTAGGTGAGGGAATTAATGGGGAATAAGGCAGTTGGGAATTAAATGAGAGAGGGGGATTCGAGAGAAGGGGATAAGAAAGAGGGGAGGGGACTTGGAAGAGGGTCTTATTTTTGGGAAAATTCAAGGAGAAAGACGAAAGGAAAAGGAGGAGACTGCAAGGCAAAAAAAAATTCGAAAGATTTTTACTAGGGAATTGTTGTTGCTGGGATTTTGGGCTCGAGGGGCCAGCAAATCTGATTTCTTGGAGCTAGAGAGTCAGAGAGGCTCTTGCTCTATTCCTAACTGGCTGGAAGGAAACAGTTTCAGGCAGTTTCAGTTTTTGGTAGCAGACTGTTTCAACAACTCAAAGGTCAACATCTTCAAGAGGTATTCACTAGTTTTATGTGTTGTGGTTAATTAAATTATAAATGTTCAGATTTTGTTGTAATCAGTGAAAAATGAGAATTTAATTGCTAGAAATTGTTGTCAATTTGATTTACTATTAATATTTACATATGATATCAAGTTAATTTTTATATTTACATATGGTATCAAGTTAATTTTTATATTTACATATGGTATCAAGTTAATTTTTTTATTTATTTTTATTTTAGCTATAAATCCCAAGGTTGTGATTTACACATGGTATCAGAGCCCGATTTCAAAACCGCAACCTCTTGAAAAAACACACTAGTTTACAAACTAGTCCCTAAAACAACTCCTAAACAACTCAAAACCGCAACCTCTTGAAAAAACACACTAGTTTACAAACTAGTCCCTAAAACAACTCCTAACCTATAGCCTAGAAACCCTTGGTTTACCCTTGAACCCTTGAGGATAACCTAGAAACCTGCAACTTGGAACCCAAATATTTTTTGCATGTTGCAGAGAGACAATTCACAATTCTCTCAGCATAAAACCACGTAAATTTATTAGAGTTAACTTGAAAATAACCGTGAAAGAGGAGAGATGGCCACTTGCTCACCTGGAAGGATGACAGGTAATTCTGAGTGTTAAAGAAGCTAGAAATATGATTATGTAATATAATTTCTTTTTATATAACCTATAATGGAATATGAGAAACATATATAACTAAAAAACAAAAACACAAGAGGACACATAAGATGAAGGAATGAGTGGCAAGAAGGAAATCCAACCCCTATCCACATGTAAGAAAGAAAGAAACTTATTAGAAAAAAAAACAAATTTTAAATAACCTCGACCATAATTGATTCCAAGTAAATAGTATTGTAAGCGCACACAAAGCCATAACCAGGGTATTGATTTGGTCCTTGGATCGAAATTTTCCCAACCTGCAACCACAACCTCAAATCACAATACACATAACATTACATGCATTTAATGCTACGAGAGACCGTAAACAAGACAGAGGAAGCCTTGAATTCTTACTTAGGTGTTTTTTTTAAAGGGTATTGGATTCAAATCCACACACAAAAAAACATGAATAATATAAGGGAAGGGTGTGTAACCCTTTTGATTCTACGAGGAAAAAATTTGTTACCAACTGGATGTCGTGAGAATCAAACTTAGGACCTCATAAGCACCAACGACCTCATCCAAATCCACTAACCAAAATTGTTCTATTCATCCTCCACGAAATTCGAACCTCCGACCTCTTCGACGCAAAGTCTTCCACACAGTGCGTTGACCACAATGGAAACCAAATATTGTTCCAATAGACCACCATAAGAATCGAACACCGAGCCTGTCGGATCCGCACTGCATGGCGCACCAACTGCGAGAAAAATTATTGTTCGACATAGTTGTAGGGGAGATGGAGAAAGGCTTTCTTCTTCTTCCAGAGAATCGATCATTGAACTGTGTCATTTGCTTGAAGTTGAGTCTAGTTCCTTAGACCGCTCGATCGTTTCGAGCATGATCAGCCAAGGCCACGCGCAGGAAGCCATGACTGAGTTCTCATACCACTTCAAGCCCAAACCCCGCCTAGAGGAGAGCCCACAGGGTGCAAGTCCGACACACTACACGTCATCGGCCTGGTTGGGTCGTCGACCATGGTCATGTGCCACTAGGCCAACTAGGGACATGCTACTCCTACATTTTTTTTCTCTCATACAAGCGTACAAATGTTTCCAAACTTGAAATCTCTCCTATTTTCACCAGGACGTCTGGGGCCAAGAGCCCGCTTCGCCACGATAGAGTCGAAACACGGGCATGTTGGTGGAGGCATGCCAGGAAATGTTCCCACACCGTCCTTAGCCTTTATCGACACCAAGTCATTGTCTAAGAAAAAGCTAGAAAATGATTAAGACGTCAAGTTGGGTAGGGTTTCGTAGTTTGCCATCGAGTGTGAGGGGAGGAAGGCACGTGGGCCTCATGCAAGGCCGCACGTTACCTAACCCACCACCTGTCGTAGGTTTTGATTTTATTTATTATTTATTTTGTATATGTATTTATTATTATTATTTTATTCAAATTCTATTTATTAATTATTTTAAATTTTATTTATTTTAATTTTTTTATTGATATTTACTTTTAATTATTTTAATTATATATTTTTATATACACCAAACCAAAAAAACATTCTTTTAATTATTATATATATATATATATATATATGAGAAAGGAATAATATATGTTACAAATATATAATTATATATTTATCATGTATATAATATTATGTAATATTTTATAATATAATAGTACAAGTAATAGTGAATAGATTTAGTAATAGTAATATTAAATCTAAGCATAATTTGAGGTTAGATTTTATGATTAATGTCTATATTAATGATTAATTAATATAATGTTAATCATTTCAATGATTAAATTAATATTATAAGTTGATAGTCTTAAATGAACGTTAATTAATGAGATTAAGAGGGGATTTTATAACTAATTATAAAGGATCAATTATATAAAGAAGATTTATAAGGATGTAAAGTAATCAAGGGAAGGGTTTAACGTTTCATTAAATGGGTAAGTTAGGGTAATCGACGAGTACCCACAATGCTAGCATAGTTAGCAAGACGACAAGTTAGTAACTTACCTGGATGAAGTCACCCAACTTAGATGTTTTAACCCTGACCTTAGCCACTCACCTTCTGGGAATAATGTTTGTTTATAGACAAGTATAAAGAAACTTATGCCTAACCCTACGTTTGCAAGTATAAGTTTAAGTAAAATGTGGAAGGTCTTAAACCCTTTTCTAATAAGCAATTGGTTGAATGCAGATTCATTTATTCAACATGGTTAGAACTCGGGGAAATCAAGGTCGGGGGCATCATCACAGGGACCATCAATATCGGTACTGCCACCACCATTTCCCGAGCTAGCTCTCATCTTGCACTCCTTAGATGTTATTAATGAGACATTAAAGGGACGAAAGTCAACAAAAGTCGAAGTGGAACCCCCACCTTCTGGAGTGGGTAACCTTGAAGCATCGAGGGACTCAAAGGGAGGGCCTCCACCAGAGGACATCACCACAAAACTGCAGAAAATCAAACTCTTAGATTTTTTTGGGGGTCGTGCAAGTGAATGTGCAGAGGCATGGTTGGAAGGAATGACATGATGTTTCTCCTTAAGAGACTATGCTTCCACATCAAAGGAGAATATAACGATCTTTCAGTTGAGGGGAAGTGCCTTGAAATGGTGGGGTAATATGGAGAGGCAGTTGCACCTTACTCCAGACGCCATCTCATGGGAGATTTTTGAGGAAAGGTTCCAGAGGAAATAATTTCCTGCTTACTATGAGGAACAACAGGTAGGAGAATTTCATGCTCTAGTTCAGGAAAACAGGACCGTGGAAGAGTACGAGATCAAGTTCATGGAGTTAGTAAAATATGTCTCATACATGGTAATCGATCAATGACAAGCAAAATGTTTTGTGTACATGTTAAACCCTAAGATAAGGGCCATGGTGTGGATGTGAAAACCATTGTCACTAGCTGAAGTAGTTGAAAATTATCGTTACATGGAGGAGGATATGAGCTTAAACGGAGGTATGAGATCAATCATTCCACAACATCTTGGATTCGTGGGGAAGACCCCTATGACCCTCTCCAAGGGAGGAAGCTCTAGGCCACCTCCTTATGGGAATAGAGCCACACATAGAACAGTTGCAACAGCTATTGCAATGGCATCAATTACAACATCCCTCTCATCACCTACGATGCAATGAGGTTCACGACCTTCTCGAGGGGAAGCCCAGTCATCACCTATGATGGAAGTAGGTCCACGACCTTCTCGGGGGGAAACAAGTAGGAGTAGGGGCTCCAGGGGAAGGAACTCATTTCAGAGGCCTTCACAGGGTAACATACAAGTTCCACCCCATGTTACTTTTTGGGGGTGCGGAGGATCTCATTACCAGCGTGATTTTCCAACATCACAAGTAGGATTTGTGCATAGAGAAGGAAATGGCCTGATGGGAAGAGCGAGTAGTAGCCACCATATTTATGCAGGGATTAATAACTGCCAGGAAGAACATCAATCCATTGTGGTGGAGTCATCAGATATGCTAAATCATTTCAATGTTAAAATTTTATTTGATTCTGGTGCTACATATAGTTTCATTTCTCCTTGTGCATTAGAAAAGTGTGGGTTGGTAGCTTATGAGCATGATGAATTTAAACAAGTCGAGATGGATTCAGGGGAAAAACAAGTTGTAGGATCTAGCGTCGACAATTGTCTAGTAGACCTGTGAGTGTGTACTACTAGGTTGAAGGTGTATGTCACTACTCTAGGGACGTATGATCTAATCATTGGGATAGACTAGTTGGAATCCCATCTAGCTATGGTAGATTGTTTCAGAAAGAGGTTTATTTGTGTTGATGATGAAGGGAGGTTAGTAGAGATCCATGGTGTACGGAGGAAGATGTCTCTACGCTTTATCTTGACAATGAAGGTTAAACGTTGCATGAGGCAGGGTTGTCGATTCTATGTAGTGGAAGTAGTAAATGAAGGGAAAGGACCCTCCATGGATCAATATCTAGTATTGTTGGAGTTTAAGGATGTTTTTCCGAAAGAGTTGTCAGGGTTACCTCTTGAGAGGAAGCTTGATTTTACCATTGAGATAAAACTTGGTGCAGAGCCAATTTCCAAGAAACTGTATAGGATGACAACGACAAAACTTTGTGAGTTGCAGATGCAATTGAAGGAACTAATTGACTTAGGGATAATAAGGCCTAGTGTCTCACCTTGGGCTGCACCATTAATTTTTGTCAAGAAGAAGGATGGTTCCTTATGACTGTGTATAGATTACATGGACTTGAACCGTGCTACAATTAAAAATAGGTACCCAATTCCATAGATAGATGATCTCTTTGATTAGATGAAATGAGTGGTGGTTTTCTAAAAAAATGATCCACAGTCAAGGTATCACCAGTTAAGGATTAAGGAAGGCGATATTCCGAAAATTGCCTTTCGAAATCAGTTTGGGCATTACGAGTTCATTGTAGTACCTTTTGGTTTGACCAATGCACCATCAATATTCATGAGCCTCATGAATGGTGTATTATGAAAGTAATTAGACCACTTTGTATAGGTCTTTTTGGATGATATCCTCATCTATTCCAATAATTAAAGAGAACACGAGGAACACTTTAGAGTGGTGTTGTCATGCCTTAGAGAGAACAAATTGTATGGCAAGTTGTCGAAGTGTTCTTTCTTCCAGAAAGAGATTCACTATTTAGGTCATATCATTTCTAGTGAAGGAATCTTTGTGGACCTAGAAAGGTGAAGGCCATTATGGAATGGACAGTGCCGAAAAATTCTCATGAGGTGAGAAGCTTCATGGGGCTAGCTGGTTATTATCGGATGTTTGTTGAATGGTTCTCTAAGATAGAGAAACCCATCACCACTTTGCAGCGCAAGGGGGTTAGGTATGAATGGACAGAGGAATGCAATATTGCATTCATAGAGCTTAAGAGGTTACTAACCAGTGCACCAATTCTACGAGTGTCGAATATGGAAAAATACTTCACAGTTTGCACGGATGCCTCGAATCAAGGATTAGGGGTTGTGCTAATGCAGGATGGGGGAGTGATAGAATACGCGTTAATAAAGTTGAAGCAACATGAGGAGATTTACGCTACTCATGATTTAGAGTTGGCAGTTGTAATGCTATCTCTAAAGCTTTGGAGGCGTTATCTAGTGGGGCGAAGCTTTGAGCTCAAAATAGACCATGAAATCTTAAAGCATCTCTTCACTCAAAGAGATCTCAATGCCAGGCAGAGGCAATGGAGTGAGTTTATGAGTGAGTACAATTTTGGAATTTCGTACATCAAGAGAAAGGATAATATGGTCATAGATTCCCTCAGCAGGAGACCACGTGTCTTCTCCTTGGTGCCCTTAAAGGTTAATCTGAGGGAGCGAGTGTTGGGGAAACTCCTTGGAGATAATTGGTATTTAAAGGTTACTTCAGCGCTCTAGAGTGAGAGGCAGTTAGAACCCAAGTATGAAGGATATAGCCTGGAAG
>ML795025.1:216538-266362 GCA_009831015.1 Picea engelmannii | reverse complement strand
ATTTGTTTTAGTTTAGTCCAATATAAAACTCAATATTTATGTTTCAAATATTAAAACATGTGTTATAATTAGAAATATAAAAGAGAATACAAAGCTATAGTTAAAGGAGAATATAAAGAATACTCAAGCAAAACAAAACAGTAAAGAGTATGAGCAAGAATTAATGTGTAAAAATAAATATGGTGGATCGAACTTCACATGGAGTGGAATAAATACTCATAGATTTTGTAAAAGGACAAGAAGAAACTAATAGTGTTGGTTATGTTTATCAATATTGACTGGGATCTATTTGGGTTTAAAATATATAACTTAAGATGTATACTAATGTATATGATTGATGGTGGGTACTCGTTAGATGGGGTCAATGAAATGTCCATTGTTAGTCTACCATCCAACTTGGGATGTGTAAGGGGGGCTTCATAAGTCCACACAACCCTTACTCCTGAAGTAAGATAACATTTCTCATCCATCAAATTCCGATACTCTGTAATGTGTCCATCAACCTAACAAAGATGACTACGACTATTGAAGAGTTTTGAAGTAAACAAAATAAAATAAGGACTATTTAAGTTTCATGTTGATTTTAAGAATATTGGAGAGTTTTGAAGAAAAAAGAATAAAGTATATATTGAACATATGTAAAGTTAATATAAGAAATTTAGATATTGTGAATATTAAAAATATTGGAGAGTTTTGAAGAAAAAAGATTAAAGTATATATTTAACATATGTAAAGTTAATATAAGAAATTTAAATATTGTGAATATTAAGTAAATCATAAAAAATAGTGAATATACAATTAAAAAAAACTAAAAAAAAAACTAAACAATTTCATCATAGAACTTTATATAAATGTTAGCATAATGTATTTTTATGATAAAGAATGAAATTGGATTTTAAGTCAATACAATTTTCTTTTGGCTATAAATTTAGTATAACTAAATATCCATTATATTTCCCTAAAATCCAATTCCATAATATATCTTAGAGCAATTAACCAAAATATTATTTTTTAAAAATAATAAACAACATAGAATTTCTAAAAAATACCATAAGTATCTTAAACCCCATTTATAGCATCCTTAATTAATGTTGCTATAAAATTTTACAATTAACCTTGCGTCAAAATCTTAAACATTATGATAAGATAGATTATTATTATTTTCAAAGTAGGATTTCTATTAAGACAATAAACATTTTGAAAAAAGAGAGCAAATAAGTAAAACAATTTTGAAAAATGAAAAACTATCGAGAAAAAGAAAAACCAAATAAGTAAAAAAAAATAGTAATGGAAAAAAGACTAAAATTTTATAAAATAACATAAAATATAAAACTTAACATTAAATTTAAATAAAAAATTGAAAAGTATATATTTTTAAAAGTTGAATTAAATAATAATAAATCTAAATAAAAACCATACTTAAGGTACCATAGACATATATATTGTTTGCTAGCTATTGGATTGTGCATGGGATATACCAATCCTTATTTGGATGGAATTTTAACCTTTGAAACCAATCGTGAAATTTGACACACATTAATTTAAAAATAAAGTAAAATAACAACTTTTATTTACTATGATATCTCAATACTAATATTGAATTTTAATTTTTATAATTCTAAATTTAAATAAAAAAAGGAAATAGATTATCATAATTATATTTTAAAAAATTTAAAATTAATTTAGAGAAAATGAAATTTTATTCCAAAATTACTCTAACATCTTACAATAAATTTCGTATATTTTTTTAACCAAACATCAAACTTTGGGATCTAGCTTGCATTCTAGTATGGTTGTCTATATCATTAACCATGCCAGATGTAATCAAATTGAAACTATGGGGGATTGGAGGTGATATGTGTTTCCCATTTATGGAACCTTAATTAAACTTCATGAAGAGTGTGCCCCCAGCCATGGAACTATTTGCCAGATGGGGTCCACCAAAGTCCAGGTGGATGAAATGTTTTTGATTTAAAATACTATTCACGGATACTCTCTGTGTTGAGCCAATTGGAACCATTCTTCTGACACTACAGATGGAGTATTTGCACCCATGTAATTCGTTGTACGTGGCTTCCTCTAGATAAAAACCCACAGTTGTAAAGGGCAGTCATAATAATTATATGGTTATAAAATATGCCCAAGGGAAGTCATGTAATTTATTTTTTCATCTTATCTAAAGGCCTTCACATGCTGATGTAGATAGTAGACAATCGTTCTGTGTCACCTGGAATTGCCATCAAATTAAGCAGACTTGTAACACAGAACGGTATAAGATCCAGTGCAGAAAGGCATGCCACCAATAAAATATACAGAGCATTTATGGGGTCGGCTTTTCTCATGCAGATGTAATCTTATATTGGAGACATGATCCAACCAAGGGCACATGATTTGTGGCCTTTTATTCACCTTTTGGATGAGATGCAGAGCCAAACAACTGATGGATGGAGGTTTCTTCCTGTTGAGACTCTCAGAGAAGCCATTAATGGGATTCGAGATGACGCGGAAAAGATTACACTGTATGAACATTTCTCTAAGCTCGTAAACTATGAAGATAAACTGAAATGGTTTCAGCAAATTTCCAAGTCTGAAGGTTGTTCCAAGGTAAAGAGTTATCCAAATATTCTGGAGTAAGAAATAATTATTTCCGAATTAATTGGATATTATTATTTATATTATATGTCGTTAGTTCTCTTTAGCCCTGCGTAAGTACATTTAGTTCGTTTTTGTTCATGGTCTAAATTTAAATTCTTATTCCTAAACCTAGATTCCTATTTGATCTAGAGTTAGAGGAAGATATTTAACTTTGATCACGCTAAATATATATATGTCAACAACGTGTCAATTGTGTGGTGTGTGTTTTTGCATGGCGTATTGACTGACTCAATTACATTCTGTTTCTATATAGCCCCTTCTCACGAATCCTCATGGTTTAATGCACAGAATAGAGGTCTGGCGTTTGAAACCCGGGAGAAGAGAGCTCTTGGATTAGAGGCGGTCGCGTGCCGGACGCAGTGCAAAATTACCCCTTTCGGAAGCTTCGAGAAGGTTGAGGCCGAGCTCTAACAATCGTTGGAGTTTGATGATACCGTTATTAAATTGGATTTTGTTAGTTTTAATATTATTTAATTATCTGTTTTTGTCTTGTAATCTATATGAGCCTAGGTATATATTGCATAAGCTACGAGTAGCTTATATATTAACGTTGATCAGCTTTGAAACGTGCTTAATGACATATTTTATACCTTCATGCCAAGTCAGAACAATGCAGTTTCGTTTCCTATATGTAGTCAGTTCGTGACTATTAATAGATTATTTTGATTGCAGTTTCCTTCAGATTTGCTTCCTATTTTTCTATGAAAATATTAAAATCCACTTTCTGTCTGGAGATTCTTAGAAATAAAACTTCTAGAATAAGAAAGTCTTTGTCCTATGATTTCATAAATTCTTAAATTTCAAACTATGAGAGAGTTGTAGTTTAAATTTAAGTGAGAAATTCAAAGAATTTCATGTTGAGCAGCAAATGTTAAGAATCTTTAAATGTTGAAAAGGAAAATAATATTACATAGTACACATAAGGAGAAATAAAAGGAAAATAATATTACATAGTACACATAAGGGGAAATTTCACGAAAGGAAAATAAGATTACAAATGTATATATGTAAAATTGGTTGTAAAATTTGTTGGCCTACCTTATATAAGTAGGCGGGTTTGCAAATGACTGAGATGAATTGATCTTTAAAGCTATCAAACAGATGAATCTTCAAAGCTATCAAACAGATGAAGAAGAATGTAGACAGAGCAAAGGTTTGATAATGGGAATGAAAATTGTCCATTGAAGACTCTTTATATAGAAAAATGAGGAAACTTACTTAGTGTTGACCGACTTACCAGCGGTTGCATAAACCGACTTCTTGATTGCGTGTAGTAGTTACACTTCTTAGCTACTTCCAGGCTGAGATTTGATTACCTCATTAAATGTGCTGACAGTTTTAAATGACAATTTTAAATGTGACTGACAGTTTTAAATGTGTTATCATACATCAAATTTAATATACAGATGGCAGGTTTTAGTTGGACATCAAATTTAATACATATGGCAGGTTTTAGTTGGAGGAAGACAGACGACGAAGGCTTAAGATGTTTTTCCCCTTAAAAGAATGCCTTCGGCGTAATTAAATTGGGTTCACTTGTTCTTATCAGGAAATTGAATAAAGTAATGTTGGCTACTCAATTAGATTTTTTCTACAAATTTAGATAGTGAGATATTTCATTCCACAGGGAGTGGTTAAATTTTTCTTTGTGAAGACGATTTTTTTGGGTTTATGTGAAAATTCTCAAAATTCTTATACTATATTTTTACATTGAGAGTATCAAGTTGCTATACATTGTCATTTATGATATTAAATTAGATGAAGCTACATTAAAATAATAATAATAAAGTTTATTCAATTAAATAAAATTAAATTTAATATGAATCTACACTAATTATTCAAGTTTCCACAATGATTAACACTAATCCAAAAAGTAGATGTATGGGTACCTTAAGACAAAACCCACTTTTACACCATAGTCCACCATTATAACTTAAATAAATCACTTTCCTTATAGTTATTTTCACCTTATAAAGTAAAAAATCCCTTTTATGACTTTTCACTCTCAAAATTATTTTAAAAAGAAAAATAAAAGAATTAAAATTCAAACTTTTTCTTATAAAACCAAGAGGTATCCCCCACCCCTCCCCATTTCTCATATTCAATCTTTATGGATACATGCTGTTGGATTTGCACTAGAGCTCAAGAGCCCTAGTTTATCAAGAGCACTTCCCTCAACAACCATTGTTACACATAACCACAAGGGAGATAGAGCAGCCATACAGTTAGGGAATAACATGAACCCTCCCAAAGAGGAGGCCAAGGAGATCAACATCTTCAAGAATCTTATTCACAAGTGCTTTGTACAACCATTTCATTGGATAATAGATCATCTATTCATTCTTTCATGAATTCGTTGTTCAATCTTATTTCTTTTTATTGTTTTTTATTTATGTTTTCATGAATATGTTGACTCTTAAGATGAATAAGTCCATTGCTAGGGTTTCTAGTTTTTTTCTTTGTTATTTTCTATATTCTTCAAACAACCACAAGATTTGTAGATCTATTAACCCTCTTTACATATTTACACCAACATAATCATGGTGACTCCACTAGGGATCTGATCCAATCTCATGATCCCTAGTTGTGGGTGTGTGGATAAATCTATTTTCCCTTCTTTTCACTTGATTTTTTGAGATTTTTTGGGATTTTTTGGTTGTTGTTTCTTTATGATTCATGTTTTCAAGAAACAATTATCGAAAACCCTTTAGGATTCCCATAGAGACAATCTCACAACCGTCAAAGACCACTCAAGGCCCAACGTAGGAACAGGGGGCAGTAAGTGCATTGACCAACGCACTAATTGAATCCAGTATCTACATTGGCCAACGAAGGAAATAGGGCCAACTTCTACAAGGGAAACAAAATTAACCAAGTAAGTTTCTACATTGGCTTAGAAAACTCTGTTTTTTGATTTTTAGTATTTGTTTTCTATTGCCCGAGTGTTTTTTAGGGCTTATAGCTTGATTTTAAATTTCCTCGGTGTAGGTTAATGTATCATATTCAATATATCCACAGGCTTGAGGAACAAACTGCCTAGGGTTTTAGTACATTTTCCCAATTGATTTCTTAAAGATTTTACTTTCTATTTTTTGTTACAATAAGTTGCAAATAAAACCCTTTATTTGTTGTTTAGTTATTTAGGATTTTCTAGTTTGCATTAATCATTGGTTAAAAACAAAAGAAAGTAAAAAGGGCATACATCATTGACCTAGTCCTAGATGCATGTAGGAAGCCATTGCTTTTCCAACCTTCAATTTTTAGTTTCTATTATAGTTGTAGGTGCATCTTATTTTCTATTTTAGATTGATTTTATTTCAGATTTACATAGCCTCTTAGTGAGAGATAAATATTCTCATAGGACCTTTTTTTTACTTGCCAATAGAGGTTTCCTTTTTTGAAATTAATTTCATGTAAACTAAAGGGTAAAATAGATTGTTTTTTACTTTGAAATATGAATTTTTGCAAGTTCATTTCATCTTTGAAAAGTAACTTAGATCATTTTATTTTAGTAGTTTCCTTTGATTACTTACTTGCATATTAGTTTAGATTTCAATTTAAATTACAATTTGTTATTTTCTTGCAAGCATTTTTAGTTAATCACACCACATGTGCACACATACCACACCTTAAAAATTATGCTTGGCTCATGATGTCAATCTCAACCTAATAATTAACTCTCTAATTTAACACACATTTAATCCCACTTGGGCACCAAAAAAGAATATTGTATTTAGGTTAGGACTTTGGGGATAGTAATCCAAATAATTCCCCTTAATCATTTCACATTGAAACATAAAGGTTGACTATTAGGGAGCTAGAATCCTTTCTATCGGACATGCTCCCATCCTATTTGGTAATAGGCATGCTATTTTAGAGTGGATAATGCCAAGGTCTATACCGAATGTGTGATTGAGAGTCCTTTCTCTTTCACTACTAAATATCCCCAGACTGCTTGATTTTAGCTTGAAGGCAAGGTAACTTGTTACACATATCCATGAAGAGGTAGATTATTGGCGATTATTAGGTATCTTTACCTAGGTGTCTCTCACAGGAGGGAGGACACATGAGATATATTTCTACAAGACTTTGGGACCTCTAACTATCCACTTCCACATATTTATGACTATCTCTTTCATACCTTCACTCAATTATGCAGGGGGCATCATCTCCCCCTGTTGTTAGTTGTCTGGAAGGCCCTTGTCCATAGACTAGGTTTTGTTTGAACACGTCTAGTTTATCTTATAGGCTAGAGTCATTTCTTTTTATAAGACATAGCTACTTGAGTTATGATATATTTATTTTTTAGACACACTTAAAACCACTTGATGCACCACCTAAGCACGTAGTGTGTGTTGTTTGATCATTATTGGCTTAGTTCATAACTTATTTCTGTTTAGATTTTTGATTAGCTTGTTTCATATTTAGGGTGATACTTTCCTTAGGATGCCATAGCTCCCCATATGAAACAATCTCATCGACTGCATGGCCTTCAACCCAAGTTCCCCATTAGACACACTATCTTCCTTGATCGACAAAATAGGGATCCCCACCCAAGACCACCCTTGGGTTCTAGTTCTTCTGATTCAATACACCCCTCCCCATCAAGGGGTGTTGGTACATCTATTTTTAGGCCTGCTTCCACCTCCTTAGGTCCTTTATCTTCATCCAAGCCAAGTTCCACCATGGTTGGAGCTAATCCCAAATGAAATGCCAACCAACCTTCTATGCCTTTCATGGAAGGTTTAAATTTACCCGATTTGAACAAATTGATCAATCATCCCATCCACCATGATCCAAATTGGACCAATATGCAAAAACAAATTTCCTCTGAAATCCCAAAGTTTGAGGGTAAAACTGGAGATGAGCCTTCCAACCATATCATGTTCTTTCACTTGTGGTTTTCCTCCAACTCCATAACTTAGGATTCAATTAGGTTGTGATTGTTTCAATCCACTTTGATGGGTGCTACTACCAAATGGTACTATAATACCCCTATTTCCCCCAACTTGTAAATACAATTATATTTGGATAAAACACTGTGGGCAAACCCGACATGAGAATTTTGGAAAATACAATGAACCTTGTTATTATATATATGGAAAATTGTGGCATAACTGTTGAAAGGAGGTGGCTAATATGGATCATGATGCATGAGAGGGGATGGTAAGGGGAATCAATGATGGTTGAGATGACCTTCCAGACCAATACGTTGATGGATATAAATTTCTTAGACCCAGAACAGTCTTCTTGCACAAAAAATGTAATTACAAGTCAAGTTGTTAGTTGGGAAATCTTCCTCAAGAGTAAATGAAGATATGGGCAGAGTACCCGTTTGTAAAATTCCTGATCTGACCCACAAAATCTTGCTGGGAAAGGAAAGAAAATTTAGAAAAATCATGGGTAGGGGGCGGAGGATACACAAGAGTAGGTCAGAAGACCATTCGAGAGAAATAAGAGTGTGCGAGGCTCTTTGGTTCGGAGGAGAACTGAGAAATATATGCTATTCCGGGTACATGAGCGCTTGGATAGTTTTTTCTAATCAAGTTGATAAACAGAGATGCAGTGATTGAGTGAGAAATCACAACAGGATCCCTTTCTTGGTGGATAGAAAACTGAACTACCAGGGCCTTGTGGGAAAATGAGAGTAACCTTTGTTCCTTGTTGTAGCTGAGAAAAAAGGAAAAAATTGATAGATGCGGATGCTGTATATAAATGGTTGAATCTACTCGAAGGGTATTTTTCGGTCCACAATTTTTTCGATATGGAAAAGATCACTTTTGCACTCCTCAAGGTCATTCACCATGTTAAATACTGGTGGGATACTTACCCTGAGCAAAGGGTCGTAGAGGAATCTGCAATATTTTTGGTGGCCCCTACACGAGATTTCTTCCGAGACACCCACGAGATTTCTTCCGAGACACCATTAAAGAACAGTACTACCCTGTTGGAAGCTACGAGGACCAATACACCAGGTGGATCACCCTACATCAAGAAAGGGACTAGACAGTACCATATTTCACCAATATTTTCCATACCCTACACACCAAATTGGGTATCAAAGACTCTGAGCGTCATCTGATGCTCAAATATCGTGTTTGTTTGCATAGATACATTCAAACAGAAATGGAGTTTCTGGACATCGCCTCATTGGGCATAGCTTATAGATACGCTTTCAAGATTGAGCAAAAATTTAAGAAGAAAATATGGGAGTTTAGGTCTGCAAACCCCTCTCAGTCGAAGCAGGGAAAATTCAGCCCTAACCCACACAGCAAGGGACCAAGTCAAGATGGATGCCCGCAGGACAACCAGTCCAAGGCGCAACACAGGAAGGGAAATGAGAAGACGAAGAAGGACATGGGAAAATGGTGTGAGTACCATAAAATCCCTTGGCACAACACCGAAGAATGTCGCTCCAAGAAGTCCCCCATGGTTGAATTGAAGAATTCTGAGTCAGAGGTTGATTCTGATTCTAAATCAAATCCTGAAGGAGGGAAGCAGATTATCGATGCTGAACCCAATTCCACTGTCGCTACCACCAAAGTACGACCAAGCAAACCAGAAGAACCAGAGGAAGTGGAACACCTCTTTCACTCACAGATGTGGGTAAAGGGGGCTCTGGGGGCTCCGCTTCATTTCATTGTCGATAAAAGTAGTCAGAAGAACCTCATTTCAGCAGAGGTCGTAAAGTGGTTGGACCTGCCAACAACACCGCACCTGCAGACCTACACCATAGGATGGCTTCGCCAAGGAAGAGATCTTCGTGTCAGCCAACAATGTCGTTTTCCCTACGACATCAAGCCTTTTAAAGATGAGGTACTGTGTGATATTTCTCCCCTTGAAGTTTGTGATGTTCTTTTAGGACAACCATATTTGTGGAAGCGTCATGTTGTGTATGAGTCTACAATTGTACATGATACCAGAGGTAGTGCCGCCTACTGCTATTTCTTTAATCTCTGCTAAGAAATTCAGTAAGGTTATCTCACATACTGAGAAGTTCATCTTCTTTGTGATCCGTGCTCACAGTAAGTAGAAGGTCATCACCACATCTGTGGCCTCTACACAGAGCCTCTCTTTGCAACAAAAGCAAGTGGATGGGATCATGGAAGAATACATAGACATCTTCTCCTCACCTACAGGGGTACCAACACACTGCCAAGTCAAGCTTCCAATTGATCTGACCCTCAACGCACCTCTACCCAATGGACCATTTTATCATCGCTCCTTGATGGAAAAAGATGAAATCAGGTGACATATCCAAGAGCTGCTTCAAAAGGGGACACTCAGACCTAGCTCCTCCCCTTCTGGAAGCCCGTTTGTACTAGTGCAAAAGAAGGACGTGATGTGGAGACTCTGCATTGATTACGGATCCTTAAATAAAATCACAATCAGGAATCGATACCCCATTCCCAAGATTGATGACCTTCTTGACCAACTCAAGGGGGGGAATTCCTTCAGCAAGATTGACCTAAAGTCTGGCTACCACCAGGTTATCATTGAACCAACTGATGTAAGGAAGACAACCTTCAAATCTAAAGAAGGTCTCTTCGAATGGCTAGTCATGCCCTTTGGCTTAACAAATGCACTAACCACTTTCATGAGATTGATGGATGATGTATTGAGACCTTTCACCAACTCCTTTGTGGTGGTATATTTGGATGATATCCTCATCTTCAACAGGATGTGGGAGGAGTACACAAGGCATATTTAGCAGGTTTTGAGCACTCTCGAACAGTGCAAGCTATATGCCAACTTGGAAAAATGCTCTTTTGGCATGAAAAATGTCCAATACTTGGGCTACATTGTTGATGAGCATGGGGTACATGTTGATCCAGCTAAGATCCAAGTCATTCGTGACTGGCCAGCCCCGACCACACTGATCGAGCTTCAGAGCTTCTTGGGACTAGACAACTTGTATCGACGATTCGTGTTGGGATTCTCCCATATTGTATGGGCCCTCAGCCAGGTGACCAAGGGTGTTGATAGGGCCAATTTCATGTGGGGGAAGGAGAAACAACGAGCATTCGATGATCTGAAGCATCACTTGTGCTCAACTCCAGTACTCTCCTTTCCCGATCTACAACAACCACTCGAGATTGAGACTAATGTATCTGACTATGTTGTGGGCACAGTTCTCACTCAGCATGGGCATCCGGTGGCATACCATAGTGAGACACTCTCCGACACTATCTGAAAATACCCCACCTATGACAAGGAAATGTATTCCATTATACAATCCTTTCGTCAATGGAAACAATACATTCTAGGAAAAGAGACGATCATACACATTGATCACAAGCCTCTGTAGTTCATACAGACACAGGTGAAATTGTAGAATGCCCACCATCAGAAGTGGTCCACCTACCTGCAACAGTTCCATCTCAAAATCAAGTATAAGACAGGTATCTCCAATCGTGTCACTTATTGCCTCAGTCGGCCTCCTGTGGATGAACTCACCATTGTACTCCATTCATGTGGACATGAAGCATCTAAGTGGCCCCAACTTTATCAACAAGATCTGGACTTCGCCACCACCTATCAACTCTTGGGTACAGGTGCAACTGTCACCAATTTTCACATTCAAGACATACTCTTATGCCACTTGGGCCATCTCTGTGTTCCTACAAGCGAGCATGCAAAGCTGATTTGGGAGGCCCACTACAATCGGGTGGCAAGGAATTTTGGCGTGGAGAAAATGTGGTCGTTCTTTAGAAACATTTTTATTGACCAAAACTTCGAGAGGAATTCAACAAGTATATCATATCTTGCACCGCTTGTTCCATTGCCAAGCCAACCATCAAGAAGCAAGGCTTATTCACCCCTCTTCCTATTCCCGATAAGCCTTGGGATTCCATCTCAATGGATTACATGTCTGGCTTTCCATCCACCAAGCAAGGAAACGATTACGTATTTGTGGTCATTGATAGGTTTTCGAAGATGGCCATCCTCATAGCCTACAAGAAGAATATAACAGTGGCAGATACTACCAAGCTCTTCTTTGAATGAGTGTGGGTCCACTGTGGGATACCACATACCATCATCTCTGATCGAGACAACAGGTTCCTCAACACATTTTGGTCAAGTCTCTGGTCTCTGTTGGACACCAAGCTCACAAAATTCATTTCTTTCCTCCCCCAAAACGATGACCAAACATAGGTCATGAATTAGATGATTGTGCACATCATGCGCATGTACAATTCTAAGCATCCACATGCATGGAACGAGAGTATCCCCTATGTTTAACATAGTTACAACAGGGCTCTCCATAGCTCCACTGGCCATAGCCCATTTCAGGTGGGTCTGGGATTCCAACCCTTGGGAGCCATTGATGTTGCACTTCTTCTTGCCACCGCACAAACAAACTCTTCTCATGATCATTCTACGATCTACAAAGCCACCAGATTCATTGAGTGGATTCAACACATACGCCAACAGGTCCAGGAGATTTTGTAGAAATATAATGCTAAGTATAAACAACACCATGATCAACATAGGGTACCACACTAGTTTCAGGTTGGCGACAAAGTTTGGTTACATTTGTAGAAGGAGCGTCTCACGGGGCCCCATCAAAATCTTCTCCCACTTCTCTACAGGCCTTACACTATCACCAAGGTTGTGGGTAGAAATGATTTTGAGCTCAACACTCCAACCTTCCTTGGTTTGCATCTAGTGTTCAATGTGGACCTCCCTTGGCCATATTCTCCACCATTATTGGACACCTAAGATATTGAAAAGCAACTGACACCAATAGATCTCAACCTCGACTACATGGATCAAGCCTCCACTGATCTGATAGTGGACACACAGGTCAAGGGCACTTGCCAACAGAGGATCCAACTTTATTAGGTTGTCAAGGCAGGGCAACTCCTACACCAAGGAAAGTGGCTCACCCAGGGCCAAATCCAGCAAAAGTTTCCTCACCTGATGGGGGAACTCAATGCAATGGAGACCATTGCTTCCTAAGGGGGGAGGATTGATCCAGGTGGATATTGGTGGCCACCCACCTACTCCAACTGGCTCCTCTTGTCCATTTTTGTTCAGCACGTTCTTATGTACTTCTTTGTAATTGTGGGTTCTACACTTATGGGGTTTTATAAAGCCCAACACATTCTCCATGTGGATACTGGTGGCCTCTCGCCTAATCCAACTAGATTATTTTGTATGTTTTCATGTCAGCACATCTTTTTGTTCTTCCAGGGTTGTTTTAGGGCCCTAAACGTTGTTTTTTTTGGCTCGCCACATTCAAACTGTAGACGGAGTTAGATTTTGATGGAAGAATGTGTATTTCTCTGAAATACCTTTCCAACGGGCTATCACACACCTAAAACAGAGGTTGTATGCAAAATTTACGACTCTGGGAAGTTGAGGTAACAATTTACACCAACTTACCCATAGGGGCCCACGTGACTTTTGGCGTTTCACCTTCTAGGGTTAGGTTTTTGGATGTCTAGGGTTTTGGAATTCATGATTAATATAAGAAAGGCCTTTGGAGCCTCATTGTGATCCATTCTGCTTAGACGAATGCGCGTAGCAGCCACATCTCTTATTAGAGATAACTACCACCATTCGAGCAAGTGTTTCAGTTCTGCAGTTTTACAGTTTCAGCCTATTATTCAATAGAAGATATTTTTCTCTGGATATCCATGTTATTCTTCATATCTCTGTGTTTATTGTATTCAGTCTGTTAATCAGTTCATTCCGCTCCTAAATATGAATCAAGACTAGCCATTGTGCACACCATCCCAATAGAAAAATCATCCATATCATCCATTTGCTTGTGACATAGATATCAAGGGATGCAATTAAATAGTTATTGTAACTATTTAACCTAGTTTCCATTTTGAGAATTCTTCTCATCTCTCATAGGTCGTTGGGCATTATCTCTCTCTCCCTGGGCATTTTACCACTTTCCTGAATGTTTCCTCATTGCATGCACCAACCATTAATTACCTCGGCATTTTTATATGTTGTTGGGTGAATTACTGGGCAAGAGAATCAATCTGAGAAGGCAAAGGGACTGATAGGCTAACACACAAGACTAAGAAGACAAACATGCACATTACATAGGGGATTTTTCTACAGGTGAGGGGAGATGAAATACCCATGGAAACATATGGACACTCTTGCAGGCAGAGTGATCCAGGTGGATATTGGTGGCCACCCGCCTATTCCACTTGGACCCACACCATTTTTTTTTTCATTTTTCAGTTTCCTTAATTGTAGCACAATTTACTATTTTTAGCATTTTTTCGGGTCCTGAACTTCCACAGCCGTTTTGAGGCCTTAAGCGACGTTTTTTGGCATCAAATTCTCTAACAAATATGAATATGTTCCATACTCAATATTCACTATCAGCAGTGTATTCCTTGGATAGATATTTCTAACTATGTATCATGTGCATCAAATAGAGATAGCGTGCCAAAGTTACGACCCTAAGAAATTGATGTACCAATTTACCCCGACGGGGCCCATATTCTGGTGTTTCATCTCCTAGGGTTAGTTTTTTGGATGTTTAGGGTTTTCCATTGTTTCTCAATAATATATAGGCCTTCGAGCCTCATTGTAACATAAATTTTAGAGTCCAGTAGCCACCACATATCTTCTCAAAGATAAGCTACCAGCATCCTAGCTATTTTATTTCCATTCTGTCTGTAAGCATATTTCAATCATTTGTTGTTAATGAAATGAAGTTTTATTTCCACCACATCTTTTCGTTTATGTGTATTTATGTATTTCATTGTGTTCTTGCATAAATCTGGATCAGTGGTATCAGAGCAGTATGCTCTTCCTCGATCCTTCTTTGCATGTCCCCAACGAGGTCAGGGTATAAGGAGTGAGGGCTCGATCTGGTTGAACCGTTGCAAGATCAACCTTGTAAACCCTGAAGGCCGCCCATGGGGGAAGAAAAGAAAGATGAGGGAGGAGGAGATCCTATCAAATTATTGCTCGAGGAGGCCCTCAAGAAACAAAGGAATGCGATGATGGACAACTTTGCCCAAATCCTTCAACGACTTCTCACTGGAAACACATCTACATCCAGCAGCCACTCTGGAGGCTCCACTCCTTTTAAGGTACAATTAAACTTTGACATTCCCATATTTTAGGGACAGATATATGTCGATGTCATAGATATATGGTTGAATATGTTAGAAGGATATTTCTCGGTTCATGACTTTTCCGACCGAGAAAGGATTATTTTTGCACTCCTTAAAGTTGCCTCCCATGTTAAGGACTGGTGGGAAACCTATTGGGAGCAACAGAGCGAGGGGGAACCCTCTCTATTCTTGGTCGCACCCACTTGGAATACTTTCTGAGACACCATCAAGGAACAATATTATCCTGTGGGGAGCTATGAGGAAAAATACAGACAATGGACTACGTTGCGGCAGCAAAGGGACCAAGATGTGCATGAGCTAATGAATTTGTTTCATACCCTACGCACAAAGTTGGGTATCAAATATTCAGAGAAATATTTGGTGTTAAAGTATCACAGTTGTCTGCATAGATACATTCAAGAGGAAATGGAGTTTATCGACATCTCCTCGCTTGGTGTGGCATACTGGTATGCTGCCAAGATTGAGAATAAGTTCAAACAGAAGAAGCGAGACTTTGGGTCTGCGAATCAGAAGCAAAGGAAAGGTACCCCCAAGCCATCAAACAAAGGACCAAGCCAAGGAGGGGTGGCCTAGGACAACTTGCCAAAGCCGCAAGCAAAGAACAACACCACGAAGCCAAAAAAGGACACAGGGAAGTGGTGTGATTTCCATAAGATCTCCACTCACAACACAAGTGAGTGTCGGGCCAAGCAGTCACTGGTAGCCGAGTTGAAGGCTTTTGAATCGGATGCAGGCTCCGACTCTAAATCAGAACCTGACAAGGGGAATGACATGGGGAAGCATATTATCGATGTGGATCCCAATGCCATCATTGCCACCACGAAGAGCGCCTCTTCCATTCCCAAATGTGGGTAAAGGGTTCCCCGTTGCAGTTCATTGTCGACAACGGGAGCCAGAAGAACCTCATCTTAGTAGAGGTTATGAAATGACTGGGATTTCCAACCACAACACACCCACAACCATACACCATCGGGTGGATGCACCAAGGACGGGACCTCCGCATCAACAACAATGTCACCTTCCCTCAACATCAAGCCCTTCACAGATGAGGTATTATGTGGCATTGCTCCTCTTGATGTTTTCGATGTATTATTAGGCCAACCATACTTGTGGAAGAGACATGTTGTGTATGAGTCCAAGCCTCGTGTTGTTATTATTAATTTGGGAAATAAGTTATACAGGATACTGGAAATAGCACCGCCTACATCCATCTCTTTGGTTACTGCAAAACAATGTAGTAAGATGATTGCCAAAACTAGGAATTTTTTTTCCTGATGATTCGCCCTCATGGAAAGAAGAATATTGTGGCCACGAACTCTAGACAGGGCCCCTCTGCATGAAAACAACAGATGGATAAGGTCACAAAGGAGTACAAGGACATCTTCACCTCCCCCATAGGGGTGCCTCTACACTTCCAGGTCAAGCACCCCATCGATTTGACCCCAGGTGCACCATTGCCCAATAGACAATCTATCGGCACTTTGTTCTGGAGAATGATGAAATCAAGAGGCAGATTCAAGAGCGGTTATAGAAAGGTCACATCCGGTCAAGTTCATCGCCCTGTGGGAGACCGATCGTGTTGGTGCAGAAGAAGGATGGGACTTGGAGACTCTGCATTGACTATCGGGCATTGAACAAGATCACTGTCTGGAATAGGTACTCAATCCCACAGATTGATGACCTTTTGGACCAACTCAAGGGGGTGAAATATTTTAGCAAGATCGACTTGAAGTCTGGGTATCACCAGGTACCAATCGAACCCTCTGATGTGTGGAAGACTTCCTTCAAATCCAAGGAGGGCCTTTTCGAATGGCTAGTCATGCCTTTCGGGTTGATGAATGCCCCTGCAACCTTCATGAGGCTAATGGATGACATATTGCAACCATTCACCAACTCAATTGTAGTGGTGTACTTGGATGACATTATAATATTTAGCCAGACTTGGGAAGAGCACCTCTACCACATCCGACATGTCCTCCAAACACTGCAGAAACACAAGTTGTGTGCCAATTTGGAGAAGTGCACTTTTGGCATGACCCAGGTTCAGTATCTGGGATACATTATTGATGAGCGGGGAGTGCATGTGGATCCAGCCAAGATCCAAGTCATTCGGGATTGGCCATCACCAACCACCCTAACAGAGCTCCGCAACTTTTTAGGTCTTGCCAATTTCTACCGCAGGTTCATGTTGGATTCTCTCATATCACTTGGCCCTTGAGTCAAGTCACCAAAGGAGGAGAAAAAGAAAAATTATTTGGTCTGAATATCAACAGAAGGCGTTCGAAGAGTTGAAGCATCACCTCTGCTCTGCACTAGTGCTCACATTACCATACTTGCAACAACCATTTGAGGTCGAGAAAAATGCCTTTGACTATGCTATTAGGGCGGTCCTTACTCAATAGGGGAATCTAGTGGCATATCACGGTGATACACTCTTTGAAACAATCTGAAAGTATCCCACTTATGACAAAGAGATGTATTCCATTGTGTAGGCTTGTCAAAAATGGAAGCATTACATTTTGGTAAAGGAAATGGTCATCCACACAGACCACTGACCCTTGCAGTTCATACAGACACAAGGGAAGTTGCAAACGATTGCCATAAAAAGTGGTCAACATACCTACAACAATTTCATTTGAACATTATGTACAAGAAAGGAAGCACCAATAATGTTGCATACTGCCTAAAATGACCACCTATCATGGCGCTAACCACGGTTCTCAACTCTTGTGGACATGAGACTTCCGATTGGCCACTTCTCTACAAAAGTGATCTAGAATTCAGCCACACATAGAATACGCTCTTGGAGGGTAAGAAAGTTCCTAATTTTCACCTCCAGGATGCCCTGCTATGTCACCTGGGACACCTTTGTGTTCCTTCAAGTGAGCGTGCCAAGATGATTTGGGAGGCACACTACAGTCAGGTCACTGGGCATTTTGGGGTCGAGAAAACCGTGGTTGTACTACAAAAGTATTTCTATTGGATGAACCTTCGATAGGATGTCGGGAAGTACATCAAGTCCTGCACTGCTTACACCATTTCCAAACCGACCATCAAGAAGCAAGGCCTCTATACTCCGCTGCCTACCCCTAGTCGACCTTGGGAATCCATATCCATGGATTACACGTCGAGCCTTCCTTCTACTAAGCATGGAAATGACTGTGCTTTTGTGGTCATCGACAGATTCTCGAAGATGTCCATTATGATGGCCTGCAAGAAGAATATCACAACAAAAGCCACTGCTAAACTCTTCTTTGAATGAGTGTGGGTACACTTTGGGATCCCGCAGTCTATCATATTAGATCAATACAATAGGTTCCTCAATACATTTTGGTCCAGCCTCCGGTCAATGCTGGACACCAAGCTGACCAAGTCCACAACTTTCCATCCGCAAACTGATGGCCAGACAGAGGTCGTCAACCAGATGATCGTACACATTCTGCACATGTACAACTCAAAGAATCCATGCACATGGGAGGAGAGCCTCCCCTATGTACAACAAAACTACAACCAGACTCTCCATAGATCAACCAGCCACAACCCCTTTCAGGTGGGCTTGGGATTCCAACCACTATGTCCCATTGTCGTAGCCATGCCATTTGCAGCTAAATTCATCCCATGTCCAGTCTGAGGCTGACAAGGAAAACAACTTCATTGAGCGCATTCAGCACATCCGCCAACAGGTTCATGACATCTTGGACAAAGCCAATGCTAAGTACAATAAATGACATGATCAACATCGGGTGCCACACAACTTCCAGGTGGGCGACAAAGTGTGGATACATTTGCAAAATGAGTGTCTCACTGGACCCTACCACAAGGTTTGCCTGCTCCTATATGGGCCATACACCATCACCAAGGTTGTAGGGGACAATTCATTTGAGCTCATTATTCCACCATTCCTTGGTATGCACCCAGTGTTCAATTTGGACCGCCTTTTACCCTACTTTCCACCTCTATTGGACACATCTGACATGGCAAAACAACTCACACCAATATAATTAAACCCAGATTGCATGGAATAAGCCACAACTGATCGGATTATGGAAACACAGATCAAGAACACCCACCAACAGAGGATTCAGCTATATCAAGTTTTCAAAGTAGGCCAACTCCTTCACCAGGGCAAGTGGCTCACCAGGGACTAGGTTCAATAGAAGTTTCCTCATCTCATGGAGGAACTCAATGTAATGGGGACCATTGCTTCCTAACGGGGGAGGAATGATCCAGGTGGATATTGGTGGCCACCCACCTATTCCACTTGGACCCACACCATTTTTTCTTTCATTTTTTCAGTTTCCTTAATTGTAGCACAATTTACTATTTTTAGCAGTTTTTCGGGTCCTGAACTTCCGGAGCCATTTTGAGGCCCTAAACGACGTTTTTTGGCATCAAATGCTCTCGCGAATATGGGTCCATTCTAGATTCAATATTCATAGTCAACAGTGTATTCCTCGGATAGATATTTCTAACGATGTATCATGTGCATCAAACGTAGATAGTGTGCCAAAGTTACGACCTAGGGAAATTGATGTACCAATTTACCCCGACAGGGCCCATATTCTCGCGTTTCATCTCCTAGGGTTAGGTTTTTGGATGTTTAGGGTTTTCCATTGTTTCTCAATAATAGATAGGCCTTCAAGCCTCATTGTAACACAGATTTTATAGGCCAATATCCGCCACATCTCTTCTCAGAGATAAGCTACCAATGCCCTAGCTATTTTATTTCCATTTTGTCTGTAAGCATATTTCAGTCATTTGTTGTTAATGAAATGAAGTTTTAATTCCTCTGCATCTATGTGCTTATGTGTATTTATGTATTTCATTGTGTTCCTACAAAAATCCAGATCATAGAGGGGTGTAGGTTGGTTGGTAGACATAAGGCAAATGCATTTATGCACATGAAAGGAAAACGCATAGGAACTAAGGCGTTATGATACCACTATTCGAACGTGCAATTAAGATACGTGTGAGATTCATTTTATTAATGGATATGATACACATATATACACATCTATATGACCTTTGGATTCTCGTCCAAGGTCTCTTGGACTCTTAACGTCAGTTACATTATCTTGAATCTTCACATTACGTGAAGTTCGTAACCCCAAGGATTACGTTTCCAACAAATACTACAGGTCCTTTTTCTACTCAACTCTTGAATAATTCTATCATAAATCTCCAAATTCTAATAATTCCAAGTTATTCTCTTATGAATCATCTTTCCAATGACTATTCTTATGCCCCCCAAGGATTACGTTTCCAACAAATACTACAGGTCCTTTTTCTGCTCAACTCATGAATAATTCTATCATAAATATCCAAATTCTAATAATTCCAAGTTATTCTCTTATGAGTCAACTTTCCAATGACTATTCTTATGCCCCAATCCAATATCTTTCCAAGTTATTCTCCTTAGAATTTATTTAATTCCTTCATGGGTTATTTCCATGTTTGTGTTTTGGACTCTCTCTAAACATTTCATCTTAATATGGATCTTTGCCAATGATATGGACCCAGATATTTAAAAATCACTATTTTGTAGTTTCTAATAAATCCAAGCACAAATGGACACTGGCCCTCTCTGGAAATTTTGTAGATATCCTCTTTGCGGAGAAAACCCATAAGTTTCATCTCAATAGGACTAAATTTTCTCCAGTTATGGCCAAAATAAGAAAATGGCTCAAGACATTTTTTTTTTTGAAATTGTAGGACAGTCTTGCCTACGTGGAATTATGTTGACGTGGATGATGATTTGGCATTAACATGGCATTGGTCACAAGGGAATGATTCTCTTTCTCCTCCCCTTGATATGTCTCTAGTCCACTGAACCACCAGGCACCCCACGTCATCTTCCTTACAACACTTGCCAATTAACTCTAGTCTGGTCCGGTCCACCGGGCCAACGCACAAGTATTTTATCCAAATCCCAACTATCTCCGGTCTAGTCCACAAAGCCACTCTACACAAGATTCTATCCAGCTCCCGACCAACTCTGGTCCGGTCCACTAGCTCACTGACCACTTGGCCACTTTGCACAAGCTTCTATCCGGCTCTAAGCGATTTCTGTTTCAATGAACGATCTCTTCACGTGGGGTCCTGATAGCCAAAAGTTACATCATGCGCAAACCATGCAAGGTTCTGTAGCTCTTCGTGCTACATGTACAAGTGACAAAGAAATCGTTTTTTCTTATAAATCAGTTTTGCAAACCCTCCTCCATGCATGTGGTATAAAGACACTGTAGATCTACGATGGAGAATCCACGTAGGGATAGATCGACGATTATTGAGCGTTGTAATTCCGGGAGGCATAACTATCGATTGTGATGCCAAAATCAACCAAGTGATGGCTCGTTGGAAATATAGGGCCATGGAGAATCACTTGAACAATTTCCATGACTAGAAAGACAATGTTAAACTGCAAAAATCTCCTCTCCCATGTTATCCCTTAGCAATTAATTAATTTTACTCTAAAGAAACTCATCCAAACACTTATGTCCTGTAATGTAGCAAGTCCTTGAAGGCCCAGTGTTGTAACCTATAGCTTTGATACCACTCTATAGCGTACCCATTCAATGGGACGAGCTACGCTACTTCAAAAACACACTTCAAGAACACTTTGATCTCACTTGGTAACATACCCAAATCAACAAACCAAAAAAATGATTTGATCTATGCTTTCATCTGAAATGTACCCACTGCCCAGGTACCTCTAAATTCGCCCTTTTGGGCTAATTCAAAATTCTAATACCAATTAATTAATAAATAAGCATGAGAGAAATACAATAACACACATGAAATAATTAAGATTCATGCTACATTGTAAAAGAAATGAACAATATGACATGCACAACAATAACCAACAAGCAGGAAAATTATAAATATATATCTTAGAGACAATAATTAATACACAATGGATATATATATACAAGCAGATAAAACATGTGACAAAGAACACTTATCTTTAACAAAACCAATCACCAACCGAACACAGACCAAGGACGTTCCACCCAACCTTAGACATTGTTGTTCCAATTCTCAACAACAGATCACCCCCGAGCTAGGGCTATGGATCCACAAGGATTTGAGCAAAGTTGTTAATCATCTCGTTCATCTGTCGCACAAGGTCTTCGTCGAGCAACATCTTGAAAGGGTCTCATGCTTCGTCATCTCTCTTTTCTACTCTAAACCAAGTGCGCTTCACTGCAGATTTCTAATGGGATCCGGTGCATTAACACTATAGGCATTACATTACATTACAAATAGAGATGACATTGCATTACATTTCCCATCAAAAGGTTGAATATCATGGTTTATCAAAAACATAGGCTTGTAAACGTTGATTCAGTGGAAAAGGTGGATGACCACTGAGATCCACCTGGATAAGTATAGTTGTGGGTATGTTAGGTGATGGAAATAATTTTTGGGAAACAAAGAAGAGGTTACCTAGACAATGTTACCATCTTGCAAACAAATTGTGTCCATATTGATAGTGAGAGAGCGCTCATAGAAATTTCATGGACACCCACAGGCATGGGTAAGATCGTGGTTTGGTTAGACAACGAGAGTAAAATAGTTGGGACATCCATGAGCAAGGGCAATATTATTAGAACACCCAATACATCCCAAGATGAAGATTACAAACTGATATAAGTAATCATTATTATCAAGATACTCTCACACATAGTAATAAAAACAAGATGCAACAAGTCACGTTACATCCCCCTATTAAGATACAAAGAAGTCATTTAAAAATATACCCAACATACCCCATGGAATACAATGACAAATTTAACCATAATATGTAGAGGAAAAACACATTATGGATATATTCTTTTACCCTAGAACGTAATTGCGAAAACTAGTCGAATGGTGCTTAGTATTCTTCTTTGTGCAAGTTTGCAAGTTTTTGCAATGCTCTCCACCTCCTTGGTCAAAATTCCTTTGAGTATGAGTACGAGTGAGGAAATAGGAAGAGATAGGGGGTAAGGGAAGGCCAACAACCATGACTCGTCACTTCCCATTCTTTATCTTTCTCTCCTAACTTACATTGTTTTACATGGATTTAATAATGTTGATTGATTGTCAAAATTTTTTGTAGGTACCAAGTCTTATCCACTCTTCAGTGTGGATCCATTTCAAATCAATAAGGTTACCATGTTTCATCTAGGCACCTTTTACAAAGTTATGAGCATTGTAATCTGTATATTTCATCACAGAATGAGAAAAGAAACCTAAGTCATCAAAGAATGAGGAAAGGAGCTTGTTGAAACCAAAGTTGGATGGTGAAAATAAGGAGCCAGGTGTAAAGCCAAGAGATCCATATGGTAGTGGTAACAAAGACCCCTTGTGCTTCAGTAGGTGTGATCTATTTTTCCTTCTCCCATTGCCATATCTTGTAAATAGACCATTGAATTAGTTTGATAAAATATGCGCTTTGACTTTATAAATCTTAAAGGAATTGAAGCACTATGTGATGGAATTTGTAGGGATAGAAATGGAAAGGCGGTGAGGAGATGACAAGGTGATGAGGTGGTAATGGAATAAAGCAGCAGGTCATTCATATTTTGTGTCCATATCATAGTTTTCACTTTAAACACGTTAGTAGTAGTAATTGGTAGAGTGGCATACGCGGAAGCGGTGGATTATGACCAGCTACAGTGAAGGTAACGAGTCATCATCCATCCATTTGAACATTGGAAATTTCAGTCCACGTTCTATATAAAAGAGCAATGTTCTGTGGCCAACAATATCTGGCCGCCCATTACATTGTATCTGGCCGTTCACTATAAAATTTACTTTATAAAAAATAAAATTTCTCCACCCCCGACCGAAAAAAGCAAAACACAATATTCTATACAAGGATTGTGGCTTAGCTATCCCATTCCCATTAACATATATGTATTACATAGATGCTACAACTTCCTACAATGATGTACATCCAAACGATCCAAAAACATGAGACCAAGATAGAGAGGGGGCTCTGTAAGTGGATCAAGGACAGAAGAAATCCATCATGTTATTGACGGTCGAAGAAGAGGGCAACCATCTTCCGAAATGAGGTCTCTTATTCTCCTCTTTTGCCATTAACTCCAACTGATGACTTGTTGACGGAGATGCCAAGACCGCCGACTACACGCTACTCCAAACTCCCTTCCGTTGCTGCTCCTCCTTTTGTGCGGTGCGATCACGCAACTTCTGTAACTCCTCACACCATATTATTGCCACAAGAGACATTCTCTTTTTTTTTCTCTCTACATTGTAACTAGTCTAAACTTAATTTAAACTTATGATCATTATATTATTTCATGGTCCATATAGTAATATTTACTTTATTTCATTCTTTATATATAGTCATATTTTTTTTTTTAAAGTTCAAAATTTTATTTTTAAAAGAAAAATCATTATTGAATGAAAATTATAAGTCTTGCATTGATAAATTTTAATATTACATATTAATCTACATTTTGTCCCATTTAAAAGTAGTTCTTTACTTTCTCTTTCTTTTCTTTTCTTTTCTTTCTTCCTTTTAATCTCATGCCACCCCATAGAAAAGGTTCCACAATGACTAACTGTAATCCAAAAATCATATGTCCAAGATTTGAATGGTGTGCCAACTCCTTATCAAAATCAGAGTTGTCAAATTCATGAATTTGCTTGATTTCCTTTGACAAGTCTTCATTTGCACCTATGATCTGAAATGGATCCGAACCAAAAATGGATAACACTGCAAGACCATTAGGAAAACTATGATGGTATGTAAACTATGTAAATAATCAACAAATGTAAATTCAAATAAGACAAGACAAATGACAATGTGAGAAAAAGATTAAATGTAATTAAAAAAATCGAATAGGAGAGAAGGTTGAGGAATGGGAAGTGAAGAGTCATGTTTGTTGGCCTTCCCTTACGCCCTATCTCTCACTATTTATTCAGCTACTCTCATTCTCAAATGGTCTTTTTTTCTTTTTGGCTAAGAGAGGAAGCACAAAGAGGAAGAAAGCATTATACTAGAGATTATCGAAATCAAAAGATTGAACCCATTCGAATATGATTTTCCTATTTGGGTTTCCAAGGTAAACATTGTGTTCACTTTGTCATGGAATGTCTTGCAAATATTGTGTGTTTATAGTATGGTTTGTGGGTTAACTTTGTGTGATGAGTTTTCTACTCTCAGTTAGATTAATGGATCATAAGGAAGATTGACAATTGTAATTGTGATAACTTCACATGGAAATTGATTCAAGTTAATGTGCCTTTGTTTTCTTTGAGAAAGCCAAGACTGACCATTGTGCAGACCATCCTAATAGGCAAATCATCTATGTCATCCATTTGCTTGTGAAAGAGAGATCAAGGGATGCAATTAAATAGTTGTTGTAACTGTTTAACCTAGTTTCCATTTTGAGAATTCCTCTCATCTCTCACAGGTCATTGGGCATTATCTCTCTCTCCCTGGGCGTTTTACCACTTTCCTGAATGCTTCCTCATTGCATGCACCAACCATTAATTACCTCGACATTTTTATATGTTGTTGGGTGAATTTATATTGTCTGGGTTGTTTTAAATGATGTTGGGCATTTTTAAGCTATGTTGTGTTTTATTACCTTGTTGGGTGTTTTTAAATTATGTGGGTTGTTTGTAAACCTTGCTAGGTAAAATGCCTCACTCTCCCAAATTGTAATTCCATCTCCATAGTTGATTTTCTTTGCTAATTCAATTTTTCACTGCCTGGGACAAGTTAACAATGTCTAGTTGATTCTTTCAATTGTTGGGAGCTATCCTCTAATGCCACACACCTCGGAAGTGAGTTGGACATTGAAATTAGTCGATGAGTGGAATTTCTATCGCCTGGATGTTATCATCTTGCCTGGGTTGTTCCCCATTCTCCCAAGACAACTTCATGCTCCTCTAAGACTGTCATTTTCAGTTTGGTTGACTTCATCTGTAGATGTTTTTTAAATCATCAAGTTGAATTATTATTGTTAGGACATATTTGTTTTACCCAAAGGCCACACGTGGATGTATAACACACTAATCTCTCTTCCGTCGGGTGAATAAATCCATAGGTGGTCACTCTGATTTCATCTCAAGTTGATTTTACTTATATCTTGCTCACATAATCATGTCGGGTTGGTTTAATCTGTGTTGGAGTTGACTTCCATCACCTGATCATTTAATGATTGTCTGAGATAATTAACACATTGTCAAGTTGACTTTATCTCTGGTCAACTTTCCTTTTTTTGACTTCACCTCTGGTCAACTTAGTGTATGTCCCGGTCGAATTAAATGTTGGGTCGACTTGACTCTTCCCCATCGATTCTTCTCTTGGTCCACTTAACTCTTAAGATATTCAACTGTTAGTATCCTTAGTCAACTACTCTCCATTTTCTTGGTCAGTATATTATCTGGTCGACTAGTCTCCCACCTGATTGATGTCCTTCAAGTGGAGATGAGTTGACTTCAATTCATTAGCATCCATCACTAGAGTATTGAATGGTCTGAGGAAAGGAAGCTTGGAAGTGGGTACCCATCAGTATGGTAAATTAAGTACCAGACACCTGCCTTTGAGGAAAATCACAATACAGCTCAAGGGATTGGTAATTGGTTCATCAGTAGAATCATATGCATTTCAAGTTTTGGTGAGTTCAGAGAAGCTACACTCCAATCAGTAATGAAAAAATAAGCTAAGACTGATGCCTGACTAGCATATTGGACAGTGAGATATATTGTTTTATCACATTGTTTGTAGTTGCGTACAAATTACATCTAGGCTTAACAATCAGAAGAAGAAAGGTCCTTGTATACGGTGGAGGACGAAGTCTTAGTGGAATCTCTACAGATAGAGCATCTTGTATAAGGCTAAGACATAGATAAGAACTTTAATTCTGCAAAGAATCCATGTTGGTGAAGTGAGTGGGCCATGAGCCCCTCGTTTACGAATCATAATGTATCAAAGAAGTTGTATCCTTGACGGAGACACAACGTCCAAAACTTTGAACAGAATAGTATAGACGACAACATGGGAAGAGAAAACAAAGATCAATTGGAAGACTTAAGGGCCAACAATGTTGATCTTCGATAGGAGAATGAGAGCTTGAAGGTACAGGTTAAGATGTTTAACGAGAGGATGTAAGAGATGGAGAAACACATGGAGACCTCTACCAAATTGTTTCCATTGTTCAAGAAAAAGTTTGAATAATTCCAAGACTCCCTCATGACTGTCGGGAAAGATTGGGACAAGCATAGAGCACAACTTGTATACCTTGGTGAGAAGTTCATCCAGATGGATAAATGGAAGGAGGATAGGCTGACACAGATGATGAAGTAACTATAACAATATTTGACAGAGAAGAAGGCCTTAGCAAGGCTTCAGGAAATTTTCCAAGAGCACAAAGAAGTAAGGAAACCTTCCATTTCCATTGCAAATGATAACACCATGATTGAGACCAACTTGGTAAGCTCACATTCTATAGACGCCTCTCAGGAGAAGCTTGGTGAATTTGAGAAGCATACCATAGGCATTGGTTCCAAGCTCTTAAGGCAAATGGGCTATGAGGGACAAGGGACGGGAAATACACGACAAAGAATCCTAAGCCCCATTGTAGCTACATAGAGGGACAAGCATGAATACCTAGGCTTTGATGGCATAAGTGAAACTTCCATTTCCATGAAGAAAACCATCTTCGTGAAGGAAACCAACATGTCGGAGTTGGCTTGCTCATCAAGAGAAGGAGAAAAAATAATGAGTGAAGGTGCCATCTCACCACCACCTCAGCCATGTGGTAGATTGAAGGAGAACATAAATGAGGATTCCTAGACACAAATCACACTTTCACTCATAGATAACAACAAGAAATCAATGAAAACAAGAAAAATAAGAAGAGAAAGAGATCTATGTCAAACAAGAAATTCCTTGTTTGTCACTGTTGGAAGAAGAGAGGCCATAATGCTTCCATTTTTTTGGTATGCAAAGGCATGATCATATTGTGGAAAGAAAGGACATCATGAGGTAGCCTACTGGGAGAAGCAAGCCATGTTCCATAGGCCTAATTGTTTTCATAAGAAGAAAGACAAGAAGACTCCACCAACACAACAACAAATTCAGAGGGACATTGTAACATCCCATTTTTAACCCTTATGAACTATAATGTATTATGTAATTGTGACTTAGGCTGGTGAGCCGGTAAAGTTGAAAAAGGGCCAAAGTTCCTAGGAAATGTAATACTTCATATACATTAAAAAAATACATCGTTGGCTGCAAGACGGAAGGAAAAAAGAGATAGGGGGCTATGATTCCATGAGAGAGGGGGGCTTGAGGGGCTAAGTATTTATTATTATTATTTTATTTTACCCATAATTGATTTTATGGAGAAAAAGGGGTTACATGAGCTTCTTGGGAGGGAGACCATGTGGCTCTTGTCTTCGTGTAATTTAAACATCCCTTGGGGGGGATGTTTTGGGTCTTTTCCCCCTTTTTCTTCTTCTTCTTTTTCCTCACTCATTCTAGAATTCGTGTGCTCTTGGTCTGAGCATGGATACCGATGGCTATTTGGGTGGATCTTAGTTAAGTTTTCTCACAATTTTGAATCCTGGGAGTATCAGCATGGATATTCTTAACCATAATCATTGGTGATCCAGGTGGATATCGGTGGCCACTCACCTTTTCCAACTCACTCAAAATAGTTTTCTGGCAATTTTGGCAATTTATTATTTTTAGCAGTTTTTAACTTCGAGGGCCATTTTGAGGGCCTAAATGAAGGTTTTTTGGGATCGAGCTTCTCAATGATAGCCAAAGGCTCTAATTTATCCCCCAAAATGAATTTTTTCGACGATACCTTTTCAATGGGCTATTGTGCACCTAAAAGGGAGATCGTATGCAAAAGTTACGACCCTGGGAAGTTGATGTACTAACTTACCCAAACGGGGCCCACATGACTTTTGGTGCTTCATCTCCTAGGGTTAGGTTTTTGGATGTCTAGGGTTTTTGACATTCCTGTTTATTGTAAAAATGTTTTAAGAGCCTCATTGTAATCATCTTCTTGCAAATGAGTGCAACCATCACATCTCTTATCATAGATAAGCCACCACCATTCCAACAAGCTTGTTTTCTGTTGCATTTTATAGTTTCATCTTATTTCCTTATTGAATAGAAAACCGGTTTTATTGTATCTCTGTTATTTTGTGTTAAGCATATTTTAATAATTTGTATTCATTTCGTTCTGCTCATAAAATCCAGATCAGTGGTATCAGAGTCGTCTACTCCTTGACATTTTAATGCATGTACCCAATCAGGTTAAGATACAAAGAATTGGGTCTCGAGCTTGTTTCTCTTGAGGAAAACATCTCTCGCATGCCCAAGCAACCTCTCATGGAAGGAGAAAATAAATATGACCGGACATGAGATCCTTTCAAAATGTTTCTTGAGGAATCCCTCACGCAACAGAGGAACGAGATGATGGATAGTTTCGCACAAATCCTTCAGTGACTACCAATAGACGACACATATTCCTCGAGAAGAGGCACCGCCCCCTTCAAGGTAAAAATCAACTTCGATATTCCTATATTTGAAGTTCAGATAGACGCAGATGTTGTAAACAAGTGGTTGAATCTACTAGAAGGGTATTTTTCTGTCCATAACTTTTCGAATAGAGAAAATATTACTTTTGAACTCCTCAAAGTGGTTCCCCATGTCAAATATTGGTGGGAAACTTTATGTGAGCAAAAGGAAAAAAAGTAACCCTCATTATTTATAGTCGTGGCCACTTGGGAATCCTTCAGAGATCCTTTTAAGGAACAATGCTACCCTGTTGAAAGTTATGACGAATTGTATACCAAATGGACCACACTGCGAAAAGAAAGAGACCAAACAATGTCAGAGTTTACAAATATCTTCCATATTTTTCGCACCAAGCTGGTTATAAAATATTCAGAGAGACATCTAGTGCTCAAGTATCACAGTGATCTTCATAGATACATCCAGACCAAAATGGAATTTCTGGACATCTCGTCCTTGGGCATGGCCTACCGATATGTCGTCAAAATCAAGCAAAATCTCAAACAAAAGAGGCAATAATTTGGGCCTGGGAACTCCTCACAGCAAAATCCAGGAAGGGTTGGCCCCAACCCACAGAATAAAGGACAAATAAAATATGGATAGTATTAGGACAACCAGTCCAAGACACAAGCAAAGAAGGACAACAGAAAGAAAAATAAATATACCAGGAAGTGGTGTGACTTCCATAAGAGCCCTTGGCATAACACTGTTGACTGTCGCTCAAAGAAGTCATTGGTGGCTGAAGTGAAAGCCTCTGAATCAGATACAAGTTCTAACTATGAGTCAGAACCAGAAAGGGGAAGACAAATCATTGATTTGGAACCTAGTGCCACCGTTTCTACCACCAAGCTCCATCCTGGTGAACTAGATGAGCCAGAAGAAGGTGAGCACCTCTTCAATTCACAGATGTGGGTAAAAGGCACCCCATTTCACTTCATCATTGATAGTGGTAGTCAGAAGAAACTCATCTCAGCAAAGGTCATCAAGCGGTTGGCCCTGCTGACAACGTTGTACCCACAACCCTATACCATTGGATGGCTTCGCCAAGGAGGCAATCTCTGCGTCAGCCAACTGTGCCGACTGTCATACAACATCAAGCCCTTCAAAGATGAGGCATTGTGTGATGTTTCTCCTCTCAAAGTTTGTAATGTTCTTTTGGGCCAACCTTATTTATGGAAACGTCATGTTGTATATGATTCTAGGCCCCATAGTGTTATTATTACTTTGAACATGAAATTGTAAAGGATACCCAATCCAGTCCATCCTAGTGTTATTTCCTTGATCTTTACCAAGCAATGTAGGAAGGTCATCTCTCAAAATGTGAAATTTGTCTTCTTCATGATTCTCTCTCAGAGTGAGCGAAAGATCACAACCACATCCAGGGCCGTTGCAGCTGATCTCTCCACACAACAGAAGCAAGTGGATAATTTTGTGGAAGAATACTCAGATATCTTCTCCTCTCCTATCGGGGTACCTCTGTAATTCCAGGTCAAGCATCCCATCGATCTGACCCCAAGTGAACCACTAGACAATGGGCTAGTCTACTGCCACTCTCTGTTAGAAAATGAGAAGATCAAGAGGCAGATCCAAGAACTTCTCCATAAGGGGCACATACGTCCCAACTCATCGCCTTGTGGGAGCCCAATCGTGCTGGTGTAGAAGAAAGATGGGACTTGGCGACTCTGCATTGATTATCGGGACCTGAATAAAATCACAGTTCGAAATCGGTACCTGATTCCCCAAATCAATGATCTCCTTGATCAACTCACGGAGGCCAAATAATTCAGTAAGATCGATCTGAGTTCTTGCTACCACCAGGTCCCAATAGAACAAATAGATGTATGGAAGACTTCCTTCAAGTCAAAGGAAGGTATTTTTGAATGGCTGGTCATGCCCTTTGGTTTGACAAATGATCCAACAAATTTTATGAGGATGATGGACGATATCTTACTAACTTTCACCAATACTTTTGTAGTGGTGTATCTGGATGACATCGCCATCGCCACCCTAGGCGTACCGCTACCGAATGGGCCAGTCTATCGCCACTCTCTGTTAGAAAATGAGAAGATCAAGAGGCAGATCTAGGAACTTCTCCACAAGGGGTACATACATCCTAGCTCATCGCCTTGTGGGAGCCCAATCATGTTGGTGTAGAAGAAAGATGGGACCTGACGACTCTACATTGATTATCGGGACCTGAATAAAATCACAGTCTGAATCTGGTATTTGATTCCCCAAATCGATGACCTCCTTGATCAACTCATGGGGGCCAAATAATTCAGTAAGATCGATCTGAGGTCTTGCTACCACCAAGTCCCAATAGAACAAACAGATGTATGGAAGACTTCCTTCAAGTCAAAGGAAGGTATTTTTGAATGGTTGGTCATGCCCTTTGGTTTGACTAATGATCCAAAAAAATTTATGAGGATGATGGAAGATATCTTACTAACTTTCACCAATACTTTTGTAGCGGAGTATCTGGATGACATCCTCATCTACAACAAGACTTGGGTGGAACACTTGCAACATATTCAACAGGTTCTGCACACCCTGCGACAACATAAACTATATGCAAACTTGGAAAAATGCTCCTTCGGCATGGACAGGGTCCATTACTTAGGATACATCATTGATCGACATGGTGTGCATGTGGATCTAACCAAGATCCAGGTCATTCATGACTGGCCAGCCCCAACCACACTCATTGAACTTTAGAGCTTCTTGGGCCTCACCAATTTCTATCGCAGGTTCGTGTTGGGATTCTCTCATATCGCATGGGCCCTCAACCAAGTAACCAGGGGTGGCGGCAAGGAAAAATTTGTGTGGGGTCTGTCCCAACAACAAGCCTTCAATGACTTGAAGAAGCGTTTATGCTCATCCCCAATGATTTCGTTACCGGACCTATAACATCCTTTTGAGATCGAGACAGATGCTTCAGACTATGTTGTGGGCGTCGTTCTCACTCAACACGACCACCCCGTGGCATATCATAGTGAGACACTATCAGATGTTTTCCGTAAGTACCCTACTTACAAAAAATAAATGTACTCCATTGTGAGATCCTTCCGCCAGTGGATACATTACATTCTTGGGAAGGAGACAATCATCTACATTGATCACAAGCCACTACAGTTCATGCAGATCCAAGGAAAATTGGAGAATGATTGCCATCAGAAGTGGTCCACATACTTACAATAGTTCTACCTCAACATCAAGTATAAAAAAAGAAGTACCAACCAAGTTTCTGATTGCCTCAACCGACCTCGAGTCGCAACACTCACCATGGTGCTAGACTCTTACGGCCATGAGACCTCCAGATGGCCCCACCTCTATGAGACAAACCCTGACTTCTCCACCACCTGCCAAATGTTGGGCACCAACTCAGTGGTCACTAATTTCCATATTCAAAATGGGTTGTTGTAACGTCTAGGCCATCTCTGTGTTCCATCAAGCGAGCGCGTGAAGCTAATTTGAGAAGTTCACTACAGTTAGGTGGCAGGACACTTTGGCATTGAAAAGACAGTGGCAGTGTTGCAAAACATTTCTATTCGCTGAAACTTCGACAGGATGTCGGCAAGTATATCAGGTCCTGCACCACGTGCGTTATTGCCAAAACAACCACTAATAAATAGGGCTTGTACACCACTCTTCCTACTCCTAAAAGGCCATGGGAATCCATCTCAATGGACTAAACTTTGGGTCTCTCGTCCACCAAGAGGGGAAATGACTATGTTTTTGCGGTTGTTGATCGCTTTTCCAAGTTCGCGATTCTAGCCTCCTGTAAGAAGAACATCACAGTAGAAGCCACTGCAAAGCTCTTATTTGAACAAGTATGGGTACATTTTGGGATCCCACAAACCATTATCTTAGACCATGATAGTTGGTTCCTCAGCACATTCTAGTTGAGCCTCTAGTCACTGTTGGATACCAAGATCACCAAATCCACTGCCTTCCACCCCCAGACAGATGGCCAAACTAAGGTCATCAATCAGATGATCATACATATCATGTGTATGTACAATTTAAAACATCCCCACACATGGGATGAGAGTCTTCCCTATGTCCAACATAGCTACAACCGAGACCTACATAGCTCAACTGGACACAATCCCTTTCAGGTGGGGTTTGGATTCCAACCATTGGGACCCATTGATCTTGCACTACCCTTGGTGACCACCTCGACCGACTCATCCCCTGCTCCACCAGAAGTTGAAAAAGCCACCCATTTCATTGAGCGGTTCTAGCACATCCACCAACAGGTTCAGGATATTCTACAAAAGTCTAATGCCAAGTACAAGCAGCGCCATGATCAACATTGGGTGCCACATAAGTTTCAAGTGGGAGACAAAGTTTGGTTGCACTTGCAGAAATAATTCCTTAGAGGGCCCCATAGGAAGCTTCACCCAATCTGTTATGGGCCATACACCATCACCAAGTTTGTGGGTGACAATGCTTTTGAGCTCAACATTCCCCCTTTCCTTGGCCTGCACCCAATCTTCAACATGGCTCTCCTTTGACCATATTTCTCACCATTATTGCACACCTCAAAGATAGTAGATCAATTGACACCAACATATCTCAACCCTGACTACATGCAATAGGAATATAGTGATCATATTGTGGACACACGGGTCAAGGGAACTCGACAGAAAAGGATCTAGCTTTATTGAGTTGTCAAAGCACGGCAGCTCCTGCACCAAGGCAAGTGGCTCACCCAGGGCCAAATTCAGCAGAAATTTCCTCATATGATGGGGGAACTCAAAGCAATGGATACCATTGCTTCCTAAGGAGTGAGGATTGATCCAAGTGGATATCGATGGCCACCCACCTTTTCCAACTTGCTCAAAACAGTTTTCTGACAATTTTGGCAATTTACTATTTTTAGCAGTTTTGAACTTCCAGGGCCATTTTGAGGGCCTAAATGAAGGTTTTTCAGGATTGAGATTCTCAAGAATAGCCAAAGGCCCTGATTGAGCCCCCAAAATGAATCTCCTTGACGATACTATTCCAATGGAATATCGTGCGCCTAAAATGAAGATCACATGCAAAAGTTACGACCCTCGGAAGTTGATGTACTAACTTACCCAAACGGGGCCCACGTGACTTTTGGTGCTTCATCTCTTAGGGTTATGTTTTTGGATGTCTAGGGTTTTTGACATTCTCGTTTATTGTAAAAATTCCTTTAGAGCCTCATTGTAATCATCTTCTTGTGAATGAGCACAAACGTCACATCTCTTCTCAGAGATAAGCCACCACCATTCCAACAAGCTTGTTTTCCGCTGCATTTTACAGTTTTAGATTATTTCATTATTGAATAGAAAACCAGTTTTACTGTATCTTTTTTATTCTATGTTAAACATATTTTAATAATTTGTATTCATTTCATTATGCTCATAAAATCTGGATCAATTGGAGCCATAGAAGGAGATGGACAACGTGAGGGACTGTGTGGCAGAGAAGGGGGTCCATTCTCTTGGGTTGTGCAGGCTGAGAAGAAGAGAGTTGGTGTACTTTGGATTGTTGTGAGTGTTTAAAGGCTTGTGATAGCTTGAGTGCTAAAAATCTTGTTAGTATGGTATCGATGGTAGTTTTGCAAGAACTGCCCACATCTGAGAATCCTTGGAGTTTCCAGTAGGGATATTTCCTGACCAGTAGCATTGGAGCCCTAGAGAGAAATGGAACAACCTCAGGAACTGCATGGAAGATAAATGTGTTCATTTCTTTGGGTTGTGCATGTTGAGGGGGAAAGAGAGCTGGAAATTAGGATTTGATGTGTGGTTGGGAAACCTAAGATCTAGTTAGCGAATTGTTACATGTTTTATATTTGGCCTAGGACCCGTCCTTGTGGATTTATAGCTCTGACTCGGGGGTGACCTACTGTTGAGAGTAAAAGAAAAACAATGTCTATGGTTGGGAGGAATTTACTTGGTCTGCAACTAGTTGGTGAATGTTACTTGAAATATAAGTGCTCTTTGTGTTTTCTGTCTAATGTTATTTCCACTGTGTATTTAATTATCTTTGAAATATGTATTTTAATGTGTATGTTTGTTGGTTATCTGTTTTGCATGGCAAGGTGTTTACTTCTTATGATATAACATGGATCTTGTCTTATGCATGTGATTTTCATGCCTCTAACATTGTTGAGCAATCCTTTGATTTCGAGATAAGATCAGAGAACAGAGTCCTTAGACTGCAGCGTGCCTTGCCTATTGGTGGTTGGGTGTGTTGCAGCCAGTGTAAGTGGCGTAGCTCAGCCTGTGTGTGGCTGGGTACGTTACAGATTGGTATCAGAGCTACTCATTGAAACACCAGGCCGGTATGGGATGGATATGTTGGTTAGAGTCTCATGGTTGATATCGATTTATGATCGTGAAGTCAAAAAGCTCAGGAGGAATGGCATTGGAGAGTCTGTGTAGAATCCAGAGCATCAGAGATCCTTGAAAGGGATCGTGGGATCATGATTGTCCCTTTTGAATTCGGGAGCGATCACCACCGAGGGATCAAGGGAGATTTAGATCATCGGATCAGAGGGTCGGTGAGTAGGAGTCATCTGATGAAGGAAGAACCAGAATTTGGGAAAGGTTAAGTCCCAACTGTCATGTCTATATTGTTGATCATCATTCGTCGATCGAGGCCAAGCGTGAAAGGTAAGAATTTAGAACTTTACTGCTTGGACGATCTTGGTAGGCAGGAAAATCCTGAACTGCCGAAGGTCGGAGTCGCGAAGTCCCATCAGTCGTCTGATCTAATGGAAGGTGCAGGGAGATATCTCTCGTTGATCATGGTCAATCGACATTGACCACTTCGGGAGTATGTCACTCCAGGAGTTTTTAACTTTGTTGAATTGTTACATCCCGAACCCCTGGATTTTTGAAGTTCTGGAACTCCTGTTGACTGTTAGATCGAGGGATGGACTTCGGGAGTGTTTTAGGCTGTCATATCTAGCAGTGGTAGAGGGGTAGCAAGGTTCGGACTTTGGAAATTTGCCACTCTGGAAATTACTAAGTATGTTGCAGAGAAAAACTCTGAAGCACCGAAGCCCTGAAGTGTCGAATTCACAAAGTGTAAAGCCATCAGGTCACGTGGACCGTCGGATCTGGAGCAGTTATTATGGATCGTATGTGTAGTTGATGACATGGCTTATGCCATGTCGTAGGGGTGCTATGTGGGGACACGTGTCACCCGGATTTGGTACATTTTGGACCTCAATCTATTCATTTTTAGAGACGTGTGGCACATGTTCCACAGGTCCACGTCACCCTAGGTGACATCAGCCTGCCTTGTCATCTTCGGGAGTATGTGACTCCGGGGGATTTCCAGGTTTCTACTAGTGAAAAGTGTCGAAGCGTGAAGTCGTGAAGGCAAACATACCATCAATATGAGTTTCCTTCGGGACCTTTCTCGACCATTGGATCAAGCAGAGGTAAGTACTTTGGAGGATTGTCACTCCATGGAAGTGGAAGACTCGGGAATGGAAATATATTGAAGCCCCAGAGCGCCGAATTTTTGAAGTGTGTAAGGACCATCCATCCCAATGCTTGATTAAGTCTCGATCATTCGATTGATCCATGGATGAACAAGGTAAGTACTTTAGAGGATTGTCACTCCGGGGAAGTGGAAGAATCAAGAATGGAAATATCCCGGAGCACCGAATTTCCGAATTGGTTAAGAGTCATCTTTCTCAATGATTTATTAAGTCGTATCACTTGATCTCGTTAAAGTCTCCAGATGGGGGCAGGACCATCCATTCGACGAGAGTTCAAATATTGATCGTCCAACGTGCTAGTAGATTCATTGGAAGGGATTCGATGAAGCTTAACTTCGGGAGAAATCAGAGATTGAAGGGGGAGAATAGTCGAAGGCTGAAGTCCAAAGGAATTTCTCCCCGCGCTGGTCTCATGTCACATACCTACTATGGAAATAAAAAAATTTCGCCAAATTCTCGAGGATCAGAATCCCTGAAATACCTACAGGGGTCTAGCGTAGGCTAGTTCCTTCCTTGTCCACCTCCATGTGATCATGGGTCACGACCACAAGCTGAACAAGTATGGCGTCCTTTTGCTCTTCGCGGCTCAGCGCTACTAGAGAATCGAGTCTTTCGACTCTGCAAACCCCAAATGTCGAACTGTCGAAGAGGCTTCGATCAGCAATTAGCCCCCTGGGCTATGCCTTGGTCCACAGGTCCTTTTCGGTAGCCCCCTATGCGAACAACACTAGGCGCGAGCTCTGCCTTTCCCAAGCGACCACAACGCTATGACCAAGGCCTATTCCCAAAGCCGCTTGTCGCAACTCGCCATCTCCTGAGTTTGCAAGTCGAAACTCTCGACTCTTCCTTCCCAATCTCGCGATACCCGAGATCACGAAATGGGTATAGCTCCTCTCTGTCAGCACCTTCCGCGCGTGACCACTGGCTAGGATAAATGCTAGCACCTCTTGCTGCTCACCCCTTCGCGAGTCGGAGGGTTGAGCTCCCGTGCCCTTACTCTGCGAATCCCCGAGACACGAGAAGTCAATAGAGCATTGACTCCTTTCTCTAGGCAACACGTGTCCACCTATCAACCATGCGGGCCCCATCTTGTGGTTCTGCCACATATTCCTCACTTATGCCTCGACTCTCGACACTTCTCTACTCATGACTTCGTCAGTCCAGGGGTTGAGCTCTCATTCCCTTCTTCCGTGAATCCCCGAGACACGAGAAGTCGACGGGGCATTGACTCCTTTCTCTAGGTAGTGCACGTCCACCCGTCAATCACGCAGGCCCCACCTTGAAGTTTTTCACTATGTTCTCTTGGCTCGGCTCTCGGCACTTCGCCACTCGCGACTTGGAGCACCCAACCTTTGGGCTCTTACCTTGCGAACCTCCAAGTTTGCGAGATTCCTGGATCTCTGCCATCTGTCCTCCTAAGATGGACGGTACTGATAGCTTCTCGCGATTTTAGGGTTTCCAATGTCGACATGTACTCGTCCTCAGGATTCACAATCCGCCAAATCCCGATATGCCGATATAAGGACAGTTGGCCCTACAAGGGGCGCTTTTCACATTGTTGGGACCCCGGACTTCACAATTCTGAAGTATATGGACTTCTTGTCCACGGGATTCCCGATTTCACGAATTTCGATATCCCGATGGCCACGCCTCTCGTCGGGACTTTCAACCTCCTGTTCATGAGGGCTTAACCCTCATGCATCTCTTAATAGATCCAATGGCTGTCAGTTTTTTCCTGGCTAAGATCTAGCGGCTCAGATCTGCCCCATGTCGTGCATTCTCCCACTACTTCATGGACGAGGAAAAATAAACGGTCCAAATGTTCTCATGGACCTTGGGGGTCTACGATCCCGATTTCCTTGCTATTTACGAAGATAGAGAAAAAGGGGCAAGGTATGTAACGCCCTTGTTTCTTTCGTCAATCTAACGTTCATGAATGACCATGGGTCTTCCGACGGAATCTCGCCCGTCGGTTGATACTTATCCCTATGCTGTTCTTCGGGATTTTAAGAGGGTCATTCCTACTTGTACAGGGTTGTTAAGACTTGCACATTCAATTCCTTTTTCTAGGTTCTTGGTAAACCTTTCCAAGGAGGGAATCTCTGTGAAGAGATCTATTTCGGGGCATTCCTGGAGACCGATAAGGGGAAACAAATTCTAGAGAACGGAATGGAAGTCTGTCTTGGTTCGACTTATGCATAATTAAATTCATTTATCAACATAAGCCATGCATGGCTTTTTTTGTTATAAGCATATATCTACCATTTCTTATCAAAACACTGCACAGACATTCTTATACTGTAATCATTCACAATTTCATAGTTCATGAGCATATATATCAGCATATGAATTTCAAGATGAAATATGTAAAACACTTATCAAAAATAACACCAGAAGTGAGTTCAACTGCTGAGAGGGGTGCTCGTTTCCAGCCAACCGTAGGCTTATCGACTCCCAACAGATTTACCACTAGCCACCCCCAAGCTGAGACCACGATGTTATGAGACTATGTCTCCGTTTTCCAGTGACCAGGAGCGAAGGTTGCAATCCTTCCTCTCTGCTATCACTCACTCTGCGTGATGCCAGAGTTCTCCTCTCGCGCCTCCCCTCTCCCCCTCGCTTCTACCCCATGCCTTACCCTCTTGCGAGGTTGGGTGTGGAACAATTACCCTCGCGCTGGTCAAGCCTGACGGCTCTATGGATAGGCGGTTCACCTCCCCATCCCTCATTAAGCCATCTGCCTACCAACCTGCGAGTCATTTAATTCAGGGCCGACGAGCCGCTTTTGGTTCTCCGGGCCAGTGGAGCCCAAATACGATATTAATTCTCGGCGGAAGTTAATGCAACCTTTCCAGGTGCCTTCCACCGCCATCGTGGTCTCTTTTTCTGCACATCCCCTCTCAGCAGTCCTGCAATAAAATTCATAATGTTATTCACATTCATTGACCTTTTCTTCAAGGTCCATTTACATCACATGTTCACATTTATGAGTTTTCCATAGTTCTGGGCCAGTCCAGTTATATTTTTACAAACTGGGGGAAACAGGGTGTTACAATTCCCTCCCCCTTAAGAGGAACATCATCCTCGATGTTCTTATCTACTAACATGAATTGCATGTACAGAAGTAAAAAAAATCGGATATGCCTGTCTCATGGCATCCTCCATTTCCCATGTAGCCTCATCTGGGCCAAAATGCTTCCACTGCACCTTGACTTGTGCAATGGTTCGGTTCTGGAGTGGGGTTTCCTTTCTGTCCAATATGCGTTGGGGTTCTGGTAGAAATTCTCCCTCCAGTTCCACCTAGATCACAAACCAGTCAATTATATGATTAGCATCATGTACATATTTCTTCAGTAATGAAACAAGAAAAACACTATGTGCTTTTACTATGGGAGGAAGTGCTAGCCGATAGGCTACAGGTCCCACTTTATCTAGAACCTCAAAGGGTCCACAATACTAGGGTGCCAACTTGGCACAAGCTCCCATTTTGAGGGAACTCCTTCTGGGCTTAATCCTGAGATATATATGGTCTCCCATTTTGAACTCTCTTGGAGTTCTCTTTTGATCAGCATAACTTTTCTGTCAGTTCTGAGCGACCTTCAAATTTTGTTTTATCTGAGTCACTTGTTGTTCCATTTCTCTCAGCATGTCGGGTCCAAAAGAAATCCTATTTACAGGATTTCTCCAGCTGATTGGAGTATTACACGGCCTACCATAGAGGACCTCGAAGGGACTCATCTTTAAGGATGATTGGTAGCCGTTATTGTAGGCGAATTCTAGCAATGGCAGGTAGTCTTCCCATTTCCTAGGTTGATGCATTACATGCATCCTTAAAATATCCTCTAATATTTGATTCACTCTTTCTGTCTATCCGTTGGTTTGAGGGTGATAGGCGGTACTAAACAACAATTTGGTCTCTAAACCCGCCATCAGTGATTTCCAAAAATTGGAAGTAAATTTTGTGTCTCTGTTAGATATTATCTCTCTCGGCATACCGTGCAGTCGGAACACCTCTTTCATGAATATTTGGGAGATATCTATCGCCTTGCAAGTTGATTTGACGAGGATGAAATGAGCAGATTTGCTTAGTTTATCCACCACCACCATAATGGCATCATTCTATTTGGTTGAAGTTGGTAATCCAGTGACAAAATCCATGGAGATGGTTTCCCATTTCCATTCTGGGACGGGTAAAGGGTGTAATAGTCCCATTGGGTGTCGATGTTCTGCTTTAACCTATTGGAACTCTATACATTGGGCCAAATATTTGGCTATGTCCTTCTTCAATCCAGGCCAATAAAATTGTTTCCGAGTGGCAATGATCATTTTCTGGTATCCTGGGTGACTAGTGTATGGTCTTTTATGTAGTTCATCCATGATGAACCTCTTCAAGTCGTCCCAATTTGGAATGTACATTCTATCTCTGTAGGTGAGTAGACCTCCTGTGGTCATCTGGTAGCCTTCATATTTCTCTCCAGAGGGTTCTTGCTGTAGATACAGGGTCACAGTTTGAATGAAGGGATCTGTTTCTTGTGCCTTTCTGACTCTGTTCTTGACATCTGTCTCGCAGGTACTCACTGCTGCCAGGTGAATTGTTCTCATGCTTCTGCTAAGGGCATCGGCCACCCTATTCTCCTTCCCTTTAATGTGTTTGATTTCAAAATCAAATTCGCTAAGGAGGGCCATCCATCTGGCCTGTCTAGCATTGAGCTTTGGTTGATCAAACAAATACCGTAATCCACAATGATCTTTCATAAGCACAAATTTTCTTCCCAAGAGGTAATGCCTCCACATTTTTAAGGCGTGAACTATGGAAGCTAGTTCTAGATCACGAGTCACATAGTTGACCTCATGTTCATTCAATTTTTGGGATTCATAGGAGATCACCTTTCCTTCCTGCATAAGGACTCCTCTGAGCCCTTCCTTGTAGGCATCTGTGCACACAAGGAAGTCATCTTCGGGGTCAGCGATTTTCAACACAGGTGCATGGGTTAGCATATGTTTCAAGGTTTGAAATCTTTCTTCACATTGCTGTGTCCACATAAATTTTGTCCCCTTCTTCTGGAGGGCAGTGATTAAACAACCAATCTTGGAGAATCCTTTTATAAATCTCCTATAGTATCCCACCAATCCCATAAAGGATCTGATGTCTGAGACATCCTTTGGGGCAGGCCATTCCATGATAGACCTGATCTTGTCAGGATCTACTGCTACCCCTTCCTCGGACAGAACATGTCCCAGGTAATGTATTTGCTTCTGAAAGAAGTCACATTTGTTGAATTTAGCATAGAGATGATGCTCTCTTAGCACTTGCAACACAAGTCTAAGATGCTCTTTATGTTATTCTCTATTCTTAGAGTAGATTAATATGTCATCAATAAAAACTAGTACAAATTTATCTAAAAATTTACTGAGTACATTGTTCATTAAGCAGATGAAAGTGGCAGGGGCATTGGTTAACCCAAATGGCACTACCACAAACTCATAGTGACCATACCGTGTCCTGAAAGTGGTTTTATGGATGTCTTCACCCTTAATTCAGACTTGATGGTATCTCGACCTCAAGTCAATCTTTGAGAAAATAGATGCACCCCCCAATTGATCGAATAGATCATCGATCCTGGGCAAGGGGTACTTGTTCTTTATGGTTACTTTATTAAGTTGTCTGTAATCTATGCACAGCCTAAGGGTGCCATCCTTCTTTTTCACAAACAGGACTGGTGCTCCCCATGGGGACACGCTGGGTCGAATATAACCCGTATCCATCATTTCTTTCAATTGCAATTTGAGTTCAACTAACTTAGGTGTGCTCATCCGGTAGGGTGTCCTAGACACCGACACCGCTCCCGGTGCGAGTTCTATCGAGAAGTCAATGTCTCTTCTCGGAGGTAGACCTGGTACCTCTTCCAAAAACACATCTTTGTATTCTCTCAGGATAGGGTGATCATTAGGGCTGGGTTTAGCGCCTTCGATTGTTTTTAGTACCTGTATTGCATATAGGGGACATCCCTTTAGGCAATACTTTCTCATTTGCAGGGCTGATATTTGTCTCACCGAGACCGGTTTTCGGATTCCTTGGAGTGTTATCCTTTTTCCTTATTTGCTCACACATTCTAAGGTTTTATGGTAACAGTCCATTTTGGCTTTATGGGTGGCCAACCAGTCCATACCAATCAACAGGTCGTATGATCCTAAGGGTAATACATTAAGGGTTGCTTGGGTGGGGAATTCACCCAACATTAATTGGCAGGCTGGTATGACCTCTACTACCTTTCTTTTGGTGCCAGTGGCTAACTGTATGAACCATGGCTTGATTTGATTTTGTGGCTATAGTTTACACTTTTCAATAGATCTAGGGGCTATGTAACTCAAATTTGAACCAGGGTCAATCAAAACAAACACCAGATGGTTGAAAATCATACCTTCTATTTCCACCACTGAAGCTTGGTGGTCATCTTGGTTATTATCCAAGGCTGCATAAATCTGCGGCACACTCCTTGCCACATCATTGAATGTGGTAGCTTCCTGAATGTTATAAATTTTCCGACTGTTCTATTGTCAGTGTGGACAGTCTCTCAGGAGATGCTCTTCTCCACAACCCCAGCATTTCCGAGGTTCTCTCTTTGGGTTATCAGTCTTCACTGGTATAGGTCCAGAAGTTTTATTTCCGTCTGATGATGGAAAGTTTTGTTGGAGTACACTCCGGGTTGAATAGTTCATTCTGGGGTTCTTCTTGTAGTTTTTAAATCCTGAGGATTTGATCCCCTTTTTCTGAAATCTCAAACCACTCTTCTATTTCCAGTTTTCATTAGACTCTGCTCGATGTCCATATTGTTCATGGAAATATGTTGTTTTTTCGAATAGTGTCTTCTAAGGTCTTTGGCTCGTCGAAGTCGATTCGGTTCCGGTATTCCTTGGGTAGCCCACTGATGAAGCGTTGCACCTTCGCCTTCTCTGCTTTGATGTAGGGTACATATGTCAATAAGTCGAGGAATTTATTGACATATTCCTCTATAGTGAGTTGCCCCAGTTTGAGTTCATAAAACTCTTTAGCCTTCTCGTCGAAATATCTTTTCGACAAATACTTCTTCTGGAAGTACTTTTCAAACCGTTCCCAAGACAGGTCCTCATCACAGACCCCTTTCATGTTCTTAAGATCTTCCCACTAGATGGAATCTTTTCCGTTCAGATTGAAAGTGGCCACTCAGGCCTTCAAATTTTCTGAAAAATCATGGACTCTGAAATATTTCTTCAGTCCAAGTAGCCAGGCCTCAGCTTCCTCTCCCTTCTTTATCTCACCATCCAAGGAGGGCGGTTTGGCCTTTTTGAATTCCTAAAATTTATGACCCTTGGAAGTCTTTTGCTTCTTTTGTTTTCTTCGAGAATAGGAACTAGTCCAGCTGCTGGAAGAGCCTTCTGAATCGCCAGCTTCCTTCTCAGTGGGATCGTCTGGCACTGGTCCTTTACCTCTGGGGTGGACCTTTCTTGAGGTACTTCTCTCAGTATGGCCACTGATACGACCATGATTCTGCATCTCAGGTTCATGCTGCATTTGTCGCTGTAGGTCGTATAAGCTCTGTAGTAAAACTACATTAATTTCGGTTTTCTTTTCTTGTTCTTTCATCATCCTTTCATTATCGGCCTTGCAACTTTGCAGTTCAACCATGAGACTCCTCACAATCTCGGCTAGGTCCGGAGGGGTTCCTATTTCTCTTCTTTCGTCAGACTCTTCGTCTCTGTTGTGGAAGCCTTCTCCCACCTCTTGGTGAGTCACCATACTCTGCGTCTGTAGATTCCCACGGTTGATCGTCCGCTTGAGTGAAAATACAAACGTTGGTTATTAGTTAAGAGTTAAATACATTTTTATAATTTGCATATAATTTATAACTCTTTCACATGCATACACAGTCGGGTTCTCATTTTCCAAGTTTTTAATCCTGGACAAGAGAGTTAAGTTAGGGGGTTACTCCTTGTAGGGGTGCTTCGAACGGATCTTATGCGCAACTCGTTCATGAGCCCAATCAGGCCAAGTGTTGTAACCATGCTCTGATACCAATTTGTCACATACCTACTATGGAAATCAAAATTTTTCGCCAAATTCTCGAGGATCAGAATCCCTGAAATACCTACAAGGGTCTAGCGTAGGCTAGTTCCTTCCTTGTCCACCTCCATGTGATCGTGGGTCACGACCACAAGCCGAACAAGTATGGCGTCCTTTCACTCTTCGTGGCTCAGCGCTACTAGAGCGTCGAGTCTTTCGACTCTGCAAACCCCGAATGTCGAACTGCCGAAGAGGCTTCGATCAACAATTAGCCCCCTGGGCTATGCCTTGGTCCACAGGTCCTTTTTGGTAGCCCCCTGTGTGAACAGCACTAGGCGTGAGCTCTGCCTTTCCCAAGTGACCACAGTGCTATGACCAAGGCCTATTCCCAAAGCCGCTTGTCGCAACTCGCCATCTCGCGAGTTTGCGAGTCTAAACTCCCGACTCTTCCTTCCCAATTTTGCGATACCCGAGATCACGGAACGGGTATAGTTCCTCTCTGTCAGCGCCTTCCGCGCGTGACCATTTTCTAGGCTAAACGCTAGCACCTCTCGCTACTCGCCCCTTCGCGATTCGAAGGGTTGAGCTCCCGTGCCCTTACTCCGCGAATCCCCGAAATGCGAGAAGTCAACAGAGCATTGACTCCTTTCTCCACGCAATGCGTGTCCACCTGTCAACCATGCGGGCCACACCTTGTGGTTCTGCCACGTATTCCTCACTTATGCCTCGACTCTCGGCACTTCGCTACTCGCGAATTCATCAGTCAAGGGGTTGATCTCTCATGCCCTTCTTCCGCAAATCCCCGAGACACGAGAAGTCAACGAGGCATTGACTCCCTTCTCTAGGCAGTGCACGTCCACCCGTCAATCACGCAAGCCCCACCTTGAAGTTTTTTCATATGTTCTCTCGGCTCGGCTCTCGGCACTTCGCCACTCGCGACTTGGAGCACCCAACCTTTGGGCTCTTACCTTGTGAACCTCCGAGTGCGTGAGATTCCTGGATCTCTGCCATCTGTCCTCCTAAGATGGATGGTACAGATAGCTTCTCACGATTTTGGGGTTTCCAATGTCGACATGTACTCGTCCTTAGGATTCGCGATCCGTCGAATCCCGATATGCCGATATAAGGATAGTTGGCCCTACAATGGGCGCTTTTCACTTTTTCGGGACCCTGGACTTCGCAATTCCGAAGTATATGGACTTCTAGTCCACAGGATTCCCGATTTCACGAATGTCGATAGCCCGATGGCCACGCCTCTTGTCGGGACTTTCAACCTCCTGTTCACGAGGGCTTAACCCTCATGCATATCTTAACAGATCCAACGACTGTCAGTTTTTTTCTGGCTAAGATCTAGCGGCTCAGATCTGTCCCACGTCGCGCATTCTCCCACTACTTCATGGACATGGAAAAATCAACGGTCCAAATGTTCTCATGGACCTTGGGGGTCTACGATCCCAATTTCCTCGCTATTTACAAAGATAGAGAAAAAGGGGCAAGGTATGTAACACCCTTGTTTCTTTCGTCAATCTAACGGTCATGAATGACCATGGGTCTTCCGACGGAGTCTCGCCCGTCGGTTGATACTTATCCCTACGCTGTTCTTCAGGGTTTTAAGAGGGTCATTCCTCCTCATACAGGGTTGTTGAGACTTGCACATTCAAGTCGTTTTTCCAGGTTCTTGGTAAACCTTTCCAAGGAGGGAATCTCCGTAAAGAGATCTATTCTGGGGCATTCCTGGAGGCCGATAAGGGGAAACAAATTCCCGAGAACAGACTGGAAGTTTGTCTTGGTTCGACTTATGCATAATTAAATTCATTTATCAACATAAGCCATGTGTGGTTTTTTTTTTATAAGCATATATCTACCATTTCTTATCAAAACACTGCACAGACATTCTTATACTGTAATCATTCACAATTTCATAGTTCATGAGCATATATATCAGCATATGAATTTCAAGATGAAATATGTAAAACACTTATCAGAAATAACACCAGAAGTGAGTGCAATTGCTGAGAGGGGTGCTCGTTTCCACCCAACTGTAGGCTTAGCAACTCCCAGCGGATTTACCACTAGCCACCCCCGAACTGAGACCACGATGTTGTGAGACTGCATCTCCATTTTCTAGTGACTAGGAGCGAAGGTTGCAATCCTTCCTCTCTGCTATCACTCACTCTGCGTGATGCCAGAGTTCTCCCCTCGTGTCTGCCCTCTCCCCCTCGCTTCTACCCCACGCCTTACCCTCTTGTGAGGTTGTGTTTGGCACGATTACCCTCACGCTGGTCAGGCCTGATGGATCTACGGATAGGCAGTTCACCTCCCCATCCCTCATTAAGCCATTTTCCTACCAACCTGCGAGTCATTTAATTCAGGGCCGACGAGCCGCTTTTGGTTCTCCGGGCCAGTGGAGTCCAAATACGGTATTAATTCTCTGCAGAAGTTAATGCCACCTTTCCAGGTGCCTTCCACCGCCATCGTGGTCTCTTTTTTTGCACATCCCCTCTCAACAATCCTGCAATAAAATTCATAATGTTATTCACATTCATTGACCTTTTCCTCAAGGTCCATTTACATCACATATTCACATTTATGAGTTTGCCATAGTTCTGGGCCAGTCCAGTTATATTTTTACAAACTGGAGGAAACAGGGTGTTACATCTCATGAAAAGGTAAATGGGTTGTTAATAGGTGTGAAGGGCCTAGAAGTGAATAATCCCTCAGACATTATGTTTGAACGAGGTCCTGTGTAGAGAATAAAGAAAAAAGGGTTAGAGGAAGGCGTTAAAGAATTAATCAGTCCATGGTTTCGAGTAGTTGTCACATGGAAATTGGATTGAAGGAAGCGCCTGTGCAAAATTTGGATTATATACTACTTTAAAGGGGGCTGTGGAATTTTTCAACAAAATCCTGTAGCAAAACAAGAGAAAAAAGGGTTGAAAGTGGTTTTTTTTCAGGGATCCCTAACTTTCAGCTCTGATATTGAATTGGGGAGAGATTTCAATCGTTGAAAAGTTGATTCAGAGGAGAATGACCTGGAATCATTCTATTTTTGGATAAGTATTATAATTGATATTTTATTTTCTTCACGAGTTAAATAGAAAAGGTACCTGTAAATTTAATAGACAATTTTTGTATGATATGTATAATTCTAACTAGATGATTTCTTGCAGATTTTGGCAGGATATGAGGTACAATCAGATCAATTCCAGTCTAGGATCAGATGTTAGGGTCATGGGAGCATGACATAGTTTACAGGAGTTGGATGAGGTAATCAAGAGCTCCATAGAAAGTAATGAAAAGAGGATAAATAACTCAAGAATGGTGGAACAAAAGTATTAGTCAACAACCTCAGAATCTAAATAAATTGTCGACACAACAAAAGTAAGAGTCCTCACATATGATATGAAGCTAGAAGGTTAAATATGTCATGGATGGGCATGAAAGGAAAAGTATGACTGCCTAGCCTTGAAGGAAGAGAGGTGTAGACAAATTGCAAAGCTTAAGTTTGGAAGAAATCCACTTCTGATATCAGAGTTCAGAGTGGAAGCAGGATGCTAGTGCAGAGAAATTGAATGTTCTCTCACTTGAAAAGTGTCACTGAATGAAAATGGACTTCCATTAGGGAATGATATTAAGTGTGAAAGGTATGGCTCCATAGGGAAATGTTAATAAAGTAACCTAATGGACAACTAGGAGTAATAGTATTTGATTCAAGAATGTTGTAGTAGAGTGATGGAATGCTTGAGCTACTTCATTCTAGGGTGATGGAATGTGTCATAAAGGTAAAGTTGGATATGAATACCAAAAAAGAGCTATGGCAATTGGAGCACACTCGTTGGATTGCAGAATGGACAAGTGGAACTTGGCTGGAAAGTGTTCATACCAGGGAAATTTTTTTCATATGAGTAGAATGGGACCACACAAGGCAACAAGGATCCAAAGGAGTTCAAGAACAACCAGCTACAACATAAATAGATAAATAAATAAGTGAATTAAAACAAGAATTCACTAGAGTGCATGAGGTATACAATGAATTTAATTTGCATATGCATTAGTAGGCATGCTGACAATGAATTCTTGGTGCATATGGATGTGTAATTTTGCATATGTACATGCTTGGATATGCATATAACATGCTTGTGAACTTAGAATAGTCTATTATTATGACATAATGTTTGAGTATGACTAATGATGGATTTTGTATTCGGGAAAAATGATATAGCAGGGTTAAGGATGTGGATGTTGTTGTCTAGGTGAAGACCCATGAGAGTAGCATGAATAATGATCATAATGATGAAGGAGGAAGTCTGTGAGCTTCCACAAATATCAATTGGTCAGATATAAACAAGTAGGTTGATAACACCAGGCATGTATGCATTTAGTTTCTGTTGATGCATACATGTTGAAGGGGATTGAGGTAAGAATTACATCGGTTAATATTCAATATTTAAATGGATATGTAATGGCCAAAGTCCCAGAGTATGTAAATGTTGTCGATACTAGAATGCATTTAGATAAAGTGTTAGTTGCATATCATGGTATGTTTGGTTATGAGATCATAATTGAGTTAATTCAGGAGGCATACTCCTTTTATAACAATGATATTCATAGAGCTAGTCATGTGTGAGACCATAATATGGTTGGATATGGAAGGGTTGTAGCACTATGTGAGTGCTCAATGGTATCTATTGTATAGATGATGTTTAGACTGCAACCTCTTTTTCGAAACTAAAGAGCACTTACGAATTATATTCTTTGTTAAGCCCTAATATTGGCTCATTACCACTTAATTGGGGCATATTAGATTAGTAAAGTTATTTTATTTATGTTGGCTTTAGGCCATTAGTTGTGATTTAGATTAGTAATGTTATTTTATTTATGTCGGCTTTAGGCCATTAAAACCTCCTAGTCTCCTATATATACCAAGGAGACATTTTCATTTTGAATCATCTTGTACTTGAACATTTAAGTG
>ML795025.1:192388-211565 GCA_009831015.1 Picea engelmannii | reverse complement strand
TTTCATTTTGAATCATCTTGTACTTGAACATTTAAGTGGGGTAAAAGGAGGTTTCCCCCTCGAAGAGGCTTATTATCTGATATTATCTCTTTTTCAAGGCGTTGAGTACTTTTCTTGAGGTTTTTCTATGCTATATTGATGTTTGGTTCTTAACATTCTTAGTGTTGTGTTTGGGTTGAAAATGAAGGTATCCAGATAGTTAGACAAGCAGTGGGAAGTTCGTGGATGATGTGTTGAGGTGTTGGCCAGACCTTACAACTCACCTTGGTGAATGCATGACATAGTTATGTGGTATTATGTAGTCAACGCAAGGATGGATTGTGTAAATGTGGCCATCGATATTGGTACATTGATTGCTATTTTATTTAATAATTAATTGTTGCATTATGAAAATCTTGTGGTGCTAAAAATACATAATGATGGATATATGCATTATATTTAATATAAATACTAGCTGAAGGTGATTGGATTGTTGTTGTTACAATTCCAAGATCAGTTTTGGAGCTATTAAAAATGTTACAAGTGATAATACATGAATCATTGAATGCATTAGGTGAATGCATGTATATATTATATAACATAGTAATGATTATGATAACAACTAAAATGATGTGAGTATTGCTAACTCATGAAGTTGAAAGCACTTCAGGAACTGTTAGATATTACAACGAGGAAGTTGTAGGTTACATTAGCTACATAATGATAAATTACAAAAAATATATGTTGAAGGGACAGAGTAATAAAAATATCTTTGGATAGAAGAAAGAAGATATGGGTTGATAATACATGTGTAAAGAATTGATGGAAGTGACTGAATTGTAGTTGTAAACTATTCTAAGATCACTTTGTGATTGTTTTGAATTGTTACCATGAAAATATATATATCTTGTACATGAGATACTGACAATTTGTTTGGTTGAGTGTAAATTGAGAAAATTGCAGGTAGGATGGTATTGGATATGGTAGGGATGTAATCCATATGGAATATTGATATCTATAGTTGTAGAGACAAACATTATGAGCATAAATCTCATGCTTGGGATAATTTTGTATTTTTGTATAAAACAGATTGACATTTATGATTGAAAATGATTATAGTGATATCTCATGATGACTATATACATATAATACAAATGAGATGTTGGATATGGAAGTTGGAAAGCATGGAAAGGGCTATTGTTGTGACATGAGAACCTTGTGTCCCTAGAAATATTTTTGTGTAAGAATTCCTTGGCTAGGAAAGATGAATCACCTGAGGGACTGTATAGTAGAGAAGGGAATGCCTCAGCCTGGGCCTGGAAGGTGACTGACCGGAAGGAAGAGGAGACTTTGATATCTCTTGTAAACTATTGATTGGGATCATGCACACAATGGGTATGTCAAGGAAAACAATGAGCCAAGTTAAAGAGATATCCATATGGATGCAGATCCATGAACCACACAGATAAGTATTGTATTGGATTATGAAAATTTACTCTTAGATTATGAACAAAAATAAAAAACATTATGCACATATTGTGAATTGACATGCTTCATGATTCTAATTGTTGTAGGAAAACGATGACTATTGAGGATCTAGAAAAGTACCAGACTATGAGGGAAAATAATAAGAAGGTAATGTCGGAGCAACTGAATGAAAAAGCCATAGAATGAAGAAATCCCAATGGACTTGTTGCAGCTAGAGTTTTGGAAGCCACAACTCTGAAACTTCTTGGTTGAGTGCACTAGAGCCCTAGAGAGAAGTGGAACAACCTGAGGGACTACATGGCAGAGAAAGGGGTTCATTTCTTTGATTTGTGCAGGGTTGAGAGGGAAGGAGAGCTTGCTGGTTGGAACTGCTGCTAGAAATATAAATTTAAAAGGTCATTATACATGTTTTGGATCGTAATTCCCATGTATACATGTTTAATTTAGGCCATAGTACCTATGCATATAAAGAGTTGGTTGGAATGCCTATGTGGATTAAATCCCGAGAGCCTATATTTGTGTTGTTGGTAACATTGGAATGGTGTTGTGCACTAAGGACAATGCCAAAATAAGGGGAGGGGGATGTAACATCCCAGTTTTAACCCTTATGAAATATAATGTATTATGTAATTGTGACTTAGGATGGTGAGCCGGTAAAGTTGAAAAGGGGTCAAAGTGCCTAGGAAATGTAATACTTCATATACAAAAAATACATCGTTGGCTGCAAGACGGACAAGGAAAAAAGAGATAGGGGGAGATTATTCCATTAGAGAGGGGGGATTGAGGGGATAAGTCTTTTTTATTATTATTTTGTTTTACCCACTATTGATTTTATGGAGAAAAGGGGTTACATGAGCTTCTTGGGAGGGAGGCCATGTGTCTCTTCTCTTCATGTAATTCAAACATCCCTTAGGGAGTTGTTTTGGGTATTCTTCTTCTTTTTCCTCACTCATTCTGGAATTCGTGTGCTCTTGGTTTGAACATGGATATGAATGGTTCTTTGGGTGGATCTTGGTTAATTTTGCTCATAATTGTGAATCCTGGGAGTCCCAACATTGATATTCTTGACCAAAAGAACTGGATCCCTAGAAGGAGATGGACAACTTGAGGGACTGTGTGGAAGAGAAGGGGGTCCATTCTCTTGGGTTTTGCAGGCTGGGAAGAAGCCAGTTGGTTTACTTTGGATTATTGTGAGTGATGAAAGGCATGTGATAGCTTGAGTGCTGAAAAGAATGTTAGTATGATATCGATGGTAGTTCTGCAAGAACTCCCCACAACTGAGAATCCTTGGAGTTTCCCGTAGGGAGATTTCCTGACGAGTAGTATTGGAGCCTTGGAGAGAAATAAAACAGCCTCAGGGACTGCATGACAGAGAAAGGTGTTCATTTATTTGGGTTGTGCAAGATGAGGGGGAAAGATAGCTGGTAATTGGGATTTGATGTGTGGTTGTGAAACCCGAGAGCGAGTTAGCAACCTGTTGCGTGCTTTAGATTTTGCCTAGGACCTGTCCTTGTGGATTTATAGCCCTAACTTAGGGGTGACCTATTGTTGAGAGTAAAAGAACAACAATGTCTATGGATGGGAGGAACGTCCTTGGTCTACAGCCAGTTGGTGAATGTTACTTGAAAGATAAGTTCTCTATTTGTTTTATGTCTAATTTTATTTTCATTATGTATTTAATTATCTTTGAGATATGTATTTTAATGTGTCTGTTTGTTGGTTATTTGTTGTGCATGGCACGTTGTTTACTTATTATGCTATAGCATGAATCTTGTCTTATGCATGTGATTTTCATGCCTCTAACATTGTTGAACAATCCTTTGATTTTGAGATAAGATCAAAGAACGAAGTCCTTGGACTGCAGCGTGCCTCGTCTGCTGGTGGATGGGTGTGTTGTATCTTGTTTAAGTGGCATAGCCCAACCTGTGGGTGGTTGGGTACGTTACACACATAGAGAGGAGGAGTATGTCAAGAAACCCATACTACAATGTCAAGAAATTTTTCCATCACTACAATTTGAGTGGTCATTGGGAAGCAAAGTGTTGGCGACTTCATCTAGAGCTTCACCCTAGAAACCACACAGTAAAGAGAAGACTGTGGAATATGAAGAGTGGCCTACCTCTCCAATCCAGGAGGTAGAAATTTTTCTAGCAGAGATAGCAGCGTAGGGGGAAATTGAGACAACCAAGAAAAACAATAGGTTGATACCAAGGGTGGCCACAATCTAGCTCTTGTGTTCAATATTGCATCCAAAGAACCCCTTCTTGGAAAAATGCCAGAGAGTGGTGCATAGAGGCAAATGAACTTGGAAATGTTTGGAGAACACTAGAAGTTCTTGTAAGCATGTGCATGCACTAAATAGTTGTTTCCACGATAAGAAGCAATTGATCCTAGATTAAGAAGGAAACCACACTTCCCTTGTGGAATTTTTATGTGATGGAAGTGTGTTAGGGTCACACTAAGAAAGAATACCTACATTTGACTTGGCTTCATTGGAATACCAGATGGACTGCCTCCAAGATAGAGGAGGAGATTGAAATGGATGTTGTGTCCAAAGTTCATATATGGAGATAGCTCAAAGTTGAGAATAAGTGAACAAATTGTGATGAAGGGCGAACAAGTGAGCCAAAACTAGAACTAGAGCGATAGCCAGGGACTAGAACCAGTAGCCAAATCTAGAGTTATTTTCTGGAGCTAGAGTCAGAGACACATTCTATAGGAGCAGAAAAAAGTGCATTGATCCAGATTGGTCTCAAAGGAAAGACTGCAAGGAAGGCGAAGTGCCATGAGAGGAACCAGATTGCAAGCAAGTTCCCTCATCTACCCTCAACATATTTTGGGGACCAAAAGCCTCTCAATGGGGAAGTTTGATATGAAATGGATCCTAACCAAGAATGGATAAGACTCGGTACCTGCAAGACCATTCAGAAAACTATGATGGTATGTAAACTATGTAAATGATCAACAATGTAATGTCAAATAAGACAAGAAAATAAAATTTTAATTTAATTAAAATAATCGAATAGGAGAGAAGGATGAGGAATGGGAAGTGAATAACCATGGATGTTGGCCTTCCCTTACCCCTTAGCTCTCCCTATTACTTCAACGACTCTCACTCTCAAACATTTTTTTTTTCTTTTTGGCTAAGAGAGGAAGCACAAAGAGGAAGAAATCACTATACTAGATATTGTCAAATCAAAAGATTGAGCCCATTCGAATATGGTTTTCCCATTTTGGTTTCCAAGGTAAACATTGTGTCCACTTTTTCATGGAATGTATTACATTTATTGTGTGTTTATAGTATGGTTTGTGGGTTAATTTTGTGTGATGAGATTGCTACTCTCAGTTAGATTAATGGATCATAAGGAAGAGTGTCAATTGTAATTGTGATAGCTTCACACGGAAATTGATTCAAGTTAATGTGCCTTTGTTTTCTTTGAGAAAGCTAGGACCAACCATTGTGTAGATCATCCCAACAGAAAAATCATCCATGTTGTCGATTTTCTTGTGAATAGAGATTAAGTGTTGTAATTAAATAGTTATTTTAATTTAGCCTAGTTTTTGTTTTGAGAATTCCTCTCGTCTCTCACAGGTCATTGGGCGTTATCTCTCTCTCCCCAAGTGTTTTACCACTTTATTGAATGTTTCCTCATTGCGTGCACCATCCATTAATTACCTAGGATGTTTTATATGTTGTTGGGGGAATTTGTATTGTATGGGTCATTTTAAATGACGCTGGGCATTTTTAAATTAGGTTGGTCATTTTTTAATTATGTGGGGAGTTTGTAAACCTTGCTGAGCAAAATGCCTCACTCTCTCAAATTGTATTTTCATCCACACAATTGATTTTCTTCTCCAAGTCAATTTTTCATTTCTTGGGACGAGTTAACAATATCTAGTCAATTCTTTTAATTGTTGGGAGGTATCCTCTAATTCCATGCACCTCAGAAGTGAGTTGGACATTGAAATTAATCGATGAGTGGAATTTATATCACTTAGATATAATCATATTTCCCGGGTTGTTCCCCATTCACCCAAGATGACTTCATGCTCCTCTAAGAGTTTCATTTTTATTTTGGTCAACTTAATTTTGGGTTGACTTCATTTGTAGATGTTCTTTAAATTGCCAGGTTGAATTATTATTGTTAGGGCATCTTTATTTTAACCAAAGGCCGCACATGGATGTATAACACAGTAATCTATCTTTCTTCGGACGAATAAATTTGTAGGTGGTCACTCAAATTTCATCCTAGGTCGATTTGACTTATATCTTGCTCAGATAATCACATTAGGTCAGTTTACTCTGTGTTGGAGTTAACTTCCATCACCTAATCATTTCATGACTGTTTGGTCGAATTAGCACATTGTTGGGTAAACTTTATCTCTGGTTGACTTGTCTTTGTTCGAATTCACCTCTCGCCAACTTAGTTTATTTCCCAATTGAATTAAACGTTGGGTCAAGTTGAATGTTCCCCATTGATTCTTGTATTGGTCCACTTAACTCTTAAGATAGTCAAGTGTCAGTATCCTTGGTCGACTACTCTCCATTTTCGTGGTCGGTATATTATCTGGTCAACCAATCTCCCACCTGGTTGACGTCCTTCAAGTGGAGTTGAGTCAACTTCAATTCATTGGCATCCATGTCTAGAGTATGGAATGGTCTAAGGAAATGAAGCTTGGAAGTGGGTACCCATTAGTATGGTAAATTATGTTCCTAACTCCTACCTTTGAGGAAAATCACAATAGAACTCAAGGGACTGGTAATTGGTTCATGAGTAGACTAATATGCATTTCAAGTTTTGGTGAGTCCAGAGAAGCTACACTTGAATTAGTAATGAACACATAAGCCAATACTTAGGCATGATTGGCATATTGGACAGTGAGATATATTTTGTTATCAACTTATTCATTGTTGCGTATAGATTACATATAGGCTTAGCAATCAGAAGAAGAAAGGTCTGGGTATAGGGTGGAGGACGAAGGCTTAGTGGAATATCTACAGATAGAGCAACTTGTACAAGGATAAGATAGAGATAAGAACTTTAATTCCGCAAAGAATCTATGTTGGTGAAGCAAGTGGGCTATGAGCCCCTCATTTACGGATCAAGCTATCACCCTCAAGGTATTATTGTCTTCTTCTCTATCCATTGTAAATAACATTTTTTCCCCAACTTGCACTTATGGACATCAATTGTTCTCCTTATCTATATCATCATTCCAATGATTTTATACACTATATTCCTCTTCATCATATGATAGTTGTTAAGTAAATAATTTCCATTTTTTGGTTTTGGTTTATGCCCTTTCTTCCTTTTAGGATAAGGTTATGCTTGAGGACATGTATCCTATAAATTCCATTATTTTTAAAGGTAGCAATATTAGATTGGGAGTAGTATTAGTAAATTTTACTTTTGCAACCCTGAAATGGTAGAAAGATAGTGCATTACCTATGTGTGGATATGTATAGAAATTAATCTATCTAAAGGTATTTTAGACGATATTTGGTTGAATGTAGTCAACTATGTCTAGAAAGAAGCTAGAACATGATAAACAATTTTTTTGGTGTAGATATTAATTTGTTCTAGGGTATAAAATCACCTATTTCCCTAATCGTAGAGTTGTGAGGGAAAAATCAAATTTTGGTAGACCCCTAGATAAAAGGAAATACAATCATAGGCCTACTTGGTGGAATGGTGCTAATGAAAATCACCAATAGATAGACGTCAAGATTGTAATGGATAAAGTTAGCTTCGATGTTAGCCTAGACACTGTTTCCCCAGAGGGGATAATTGATGGCCCTCAAAACATTGATCCATTCAATCCCTCTTCTCATGAGGGGCTTAACATCTTAGAGGAGGAGAGGCACCAAGACATGAAAAATCTCACTATCTTGAGGGACCATAGTAAGAGTGCAATGGAGAATCCAAATAACTCTTCAAGTTGTACAACCCTTGGCATAGGTGAAGAGAATTTGGATGAAAAAAATGTAATTACTCCTACTTGCAAACTGATTATATTGCTTCAAGACATTAATGAGGAATAGACCTAGGTATCCAACATGAAATCCAAATTGCAAACCGTCCATTAAATACTTGACTAGATCGTAAAAGAGGAGAGTATATTGCTTCAAGACATTAATGAGGAATGGACCTAGGTATCCAAAAAGAAATCCAAATTGCAAACCTTCCTTTAAATACTTGACTATATCGTAAAAGCGGAAAAGGATGTTAATGATTTTCCATGTATTTTTTTTTGCCAATTTCTATAGAATCATTTTTGTGCAAATCTACACAATTCAACGAGGTAAGGAAAACATACTATAAAGAAACCAACAAAATCAACTCAGCCCTATCCCCCATGGGGACAAGAAGAGATCTTTTCAATAAAATCTCCTTCAAAATGAATTTAATTGAATTTAACTTATACTTTCAATGTATAGATAAAAATACATTTTTTATTTAGGCTATATTATGGATTTATTAGTATATTGCCTTTTGGTCCCTCTAAAATATCTTCCATGATATCATTTTTTGGGGGGGAGAAATGATCTATGGTATAATAATTATAAGTTCTTATATTATGGGACAATTAATAGTCTTTTCTCCATGTACGATTCACCCATGTATACAATGTAGTAGAAACCTCACATGATAATTTTATTAAGTGTACTATAGATGTTCTTTCATTTGGATCGAATTAACAAGAATCTTCAAGTTCTAAATCTATGTATCCCATACTTTTGATCAATAATCCAAAAATTCTAAGTCTATTTATGGTTGGTCTAACTCTTCAATTTGTTTAATCCCATTCTTTTAGCAAATCCCATATTAACAAGATGGGTGAACCTCTTTCTTTTTCGTTACGACGATAATATATCATTTATGATAAATAGTTTTTGTGGTTGGTTATTTATCATCTTGACAAAATCGATATCTTTCCATATAGAATGTAATTCACCTATCAATTATACTATACTAGGATGTGATATGCATCAAACCATTAGTCCTTTTCTTATTTATTATTGTTCATTCTATTTAGGTAGAGCCCCATCACCTTCTCTTAAAAAAAAATGATGACATCAGTGACAAAAATGATCACTCTATAGTTGTGGCTATAGATTCAAACAAACTTTAAGTACTTTCAAAGGAAGAGAAATTATCATGGTTCAAGCATCCATGGCCCATTATGTTTTTTCATCATAGTAGAGTTTATTGGCCAATGCGATATATCAGTAATTTCCCATTTACTCAACTAGGTCCTATGAGGATTGAAGTCTCTTAATATTTTTAAGCACATGTTCGAGTGATTGAAAACAAATAATATATTTTACATTTTTGCCTAATGTATTGGTCCTTGGGGAAAATCTTGGGAAGTATAGTGATCTCTTAGATTCTTCTTGCTCAAATGAAGATCCTTATCATAGATGGATCCATACCATGAAAAGAAGAAGATATTATTTACAAAATGATTTTTTGGATCAAGTGAAAGCTCTAAGAAATGAATATATTGCTATAAGTGTTATGGGAAGGAGAGTTAAATTATCCAATTCTCGGGGATATTCTTTTACTAAAATGTATGATCCATTCCTTAATGGGGCATCCCATGGAACAATAAACTAATTCAAGTCACTTGAGTGTTGAATTATTCAATTGTTTTGAATCGAATATAAAGCACGTTCGTTGTAGGTTAGTGGATCTTACGACGCAACCATACTTGTTTTCGAACACCCAGTGGTCGATGGTACGATGAAGTTTGTCATCAATCTTCTTAAGAAAGGGGTAGCGTTGTTACCATTGACGAAGGAGATACGACGAAAAATGGGTTGTAGACTTCGTCGTACTTGAGATGTTGTCGAAACGAACTTTCGTTGGTAAATAGTCAGAAAATGGGCCCAATGTAATAGTTTGTTAAGAATCTGTGTGTGCATTGCATTATTATAAAAGGTTTAAAACCTACATAATTGGCCCTAGCACTAGATATGGATCCTATCAATGCAATGATGCAGTAGGATTTCACAAACCCCTCAACCTACAAGGTAGGCAATGTTGAATTTTGTTTGAGGATTTGAGAGTTTGAGTTGGATTTCTAGTTTGAGATTACTAGTAGTGAGTGAGGCTTCCTTGAGCTACCCTGTGAGTATTATTAATGGTAGAAAACATGATGGTGTGGGATTTTTTAAGGAAATATATTGGTTGCCTCCATCCTTGCTACTTAAAATGTTGCTACTGGATTTTCTTGGAATGTAGGTTCTTTCCTTAGCCTCTCCTAGATTGCATTACAATTTATTATTTTTTAGTTCATCCAGCTTTGGATGAGAAGGAGGTCCCTTTGTCCCTACTGGAATGGAAGGAGCCAATGAAATACACTTTACCAAGTAGCCTAGGATGATGCTCAAGAAGCTTCAGGTTCTTTCTGTAGCCCAACATTGCAGTGATTGAGCATGCACGTTCAATTCAAGATTCAATTCAAATTCAGGTGCAAAAAGGAAAGCACTTGAAACTAGCATTTTTTTTATCCTAACGTAGGTGTATAATCAAAAGGAAATATTGCTCAATCTCTCTGGTAAATTGGCTCTCTATAGTGGGGGATTGATTTCAAGAATAATAATTTAGGACAAAAAATTATACTAATGTAGTAATGTACTTGATCTCGTAAAGGTTGTTGAATTGATTACTATGTTTTTTATCACGAGTATGGTTCCTACTTGTACTACACTTTTTGTCCAAGAACATATCTTTGTAATATATAAGGTTCCCAAGTTTTACAAAGTTATGAGTGTTGTAATTTTTACAACTATATCATCACAAAACGAGAAAAGGAGCCTATGTCATCAAAGAATGAGGAAAGGAGGACGTTGGAACCAAAGCTAGATGTTGAAAATAAGGAGCAAGGTGAAAAGCCAAACAATCCAAATTATATTGGTCATAAAGACCTCATGTGCTTCATTAGCTATATTTCCTTCTCCCATTGCCATATATTGTAAATGGACCATTGAATTGGTTTGATAAAATATGCACTTTGACTTTATAAATCTTAAAAGATATGAAGTAGTATGTTGTGGAATTTGCAGGTATAGCGATGGTGAGGCATTGAGGAAATCGCAAGGTGATGAGGCAACATTGAGGTTCTCGCATCATTTTTAGAGTTAGCAATGTTAAAGCCGTGCTACAACAATGCCAAACATTAGTCAAAGCCTCCAAAGTAGACACTAATAAATTTATTTTTTAAATGATTTCTTAATTTTGAAAATTAACCAAAAACAAATCACATACTCACATGAATAACCAAAAACAAATTACATACTCGTAAATAACAATAAATCACATATCATTTAACCAATAAAAAATTTGATCTGTCAAATTTTATAAACAAAAAACATAGTTATCTTTAAAAATAAATTTAATTAACATAGAATTTGATAAAAGCCTTCAATAAATTTAGATTAAATTAATACAACTTCCAAGGAGGAAACACATATTATTAACCATTAAACCTATCATTACCTAATTCCAAGATAGATTGGCAAAAACAAATGCTAACATCAATAATTAGATCAAGAACAAAAGTTGTAAAAAGTTGCAATACAACACCTGGACCATTCATATTTTGTATGAATATCATAGTTTTCACTTTGAACATGCCATGTATAATTAGTAGAGTGGAATACATGGTTGCGGTGGGTTATGACCAGCTACACTAAATGTAAATCGTCAACATCCATCCATTTGAACATTGGAAATTGCAATCCATGTTATCCATAAAAGAGAATTGTTTTGGAGCCAACAACATCTCGCCGCCAACTATATTCTATTGTTAAAAAAATGTAGCCTCCCCACAGCATTGATTTAAATAAAAATTATCTTCATGTCTTAGTGATTTTCAAATGCATCCAAAAAGACTGGTTGGTTTCCACTTTTAAAATTAGCTACCTAAACATAACTAGCATACCCGTAAGAGTTGAAATGAAACACCGAATGGAATCGATATGGTTACATTGTTGAAATATGAGGTGTTTTTTGGATGGTCTATGATAAACTAATAGAGGATTTGTTCAATTGGATCCATGTACTTCATATTCATTTCTATGTGAGTAATAGTCATGTGTCTATTCTTACATTCCCAAATAACTATGACGAGAACCCAAATAGAATGGTGGTATGCATGTAGATCTTATATGAAGTTCAAATGTTTGTTCTGTAGATCTGTGTTTGTTTGTAGGTCTCTGACTTCTTAAGCTAATTTGACAATAGAGAGGAGCATTGAAATCTACTTCAAATTAAAGCAGATTGAAATTGATACCTGCATTAGTATGTTTAATCTTTTGTTCCCCTTTAAATTTGAACTTGGTGTCATTACTGGTAGAGAATGAGAGGATGCCTATGTTGTTTGCTTCAAAGTAGAAATATGTCAGGAACTTATAGTTTCCAATGAGTTTCAAAGGCGCATCACGCTATGCACAACTATTGGACAGACACAAATTTTGGGGGGGTGTTTTGGTAATTTGAGTTCACCTTCACCTTCACGCTTTTGCAAATGCCAGTGAAAAAAGGATATTAATCAACAAAATGTAGTTTTCTATGTTAGTGACATATAGTCAACATACTAATCCCATTCCCAGTAGTAGGTTCTAGTTAAAATATAACTATTTGAGTGGATTATCTAATCTTACAAACCAAAAAACAACAAAAAATGTCAATTGATATCAAATAATGACCAAATAACAAGCATGTGAAACATTAATATTCCATCAATGAAATTCCTTTGTCTAAATGATAATTAGCATTATGTCAATGAAATTCATTTTTCCATTCAAATAACAAGTATGTTAATCATTTATATTCTTCCAATGAAATTCTTTTGTCTATTCAATTGTGGTATAATATAATGAATGAAGAGAATTGAAAAAAAAAATATCTAGGATGATCATCTACTCGATGTCAAAAATCAAGTAAAGTAAGAGGCACTATGTGCCTATCTGTTTGTAGTTTAATACGAAAGAAAAAAGGCTACCGATGTCCAAATACTTTCACCAAAGTCAAGTTTGTTTCTTATAATTGTAAAGTAGTAGGGAAGCCAATGATTATCGAGGTACAAAAACAGGAGGGAAGATATTTCTTTGCATGCCAAAGACAATAGTGTTTCTTGCAATATGTAATGTGGAACAACTTTCTTAAAGTAAAATCTTATTTGCAAATAAAAACAATGGTACAAGTTTCCAAAAATTGTTCAAAACAAAGTGCAAAGCCATTTTCTAAAGAGTAGGAAACATTGTCCAAGAGTTGACAAAAAGTGAATATAGTGAAATTTGAACCATTGTTTTGGTGGGATACAATTTACAAACCACAAAAATACACAAAATTGTTATGTTTGATGACTGCCTTAAATAGATAATACGTATCTTTCAAAGGCTTTCAATTTGTTTATCCTTGTGCACATGTTTCCATAACTTTGTGTTTTTCTTATCGCATTCAATTTGATTTTTCTTTAAAATTTTATATGCCAATCACACCTCCCTATGTATGGATAGAGAATGGATGATTTCACTTAAGAATTAAGAACATTGTAAGTAAACAATAACGAAGGTTCGTTGCAATGTACATATTTTGTGGTTCTATCTCTAGAGATTTCTTGATATCACATTCAGCTAAATCCAAATATGTTGTCTATATATGCTTGTGCACTTCTATACAATGCCTTCACTTTATATGTGCATAAGCATATATAAAGTGTTACTCAATATTCTTTGACACTTTACAATACTATTAAGGAAGTCTTGGAAATTCCTCTAGGCAAGACTAATTTTTCAACGGAGATAAACTGAAATTTATATAAACAAAATTTGAGATAATACATTAGGATTTATGTATCATAAAATCCCTTATACTGGTACCAACTGGAACTATTATGTAGATAGTACACCAATCTAGAAAGAGATGATATTATTCCTTTTCTTATTATCCTTCCATTTAGACTCCTTGTAGTAACAAAAAAATCACTCCAAATAACAACAATAAATGAAAGATCACAATGATCTAGATTATAAATTTATATATGTTAGCTACACAGTGTAAATTTATCTATTTCTCTATATCAATTACATTTGAACATAGTTATTAATTTCTTCCTTAAAGTATTTCAATTTAAGACAAAATGATGTATGATGTATGATTGAGGTTACAACATAATTTCCAAGCCCTTGATTGCTTTCTCTCCTCAACACTGAAGGAATTGTCACACTCGACATATTTTGCAGTCTAAAACCAACAACAACAGTGTAGATCAAACTCATACTAACCATAAAAAACTATGCGAGTAAATATTTTAGATTTGAGTAGTGAGACCTCCTTAAAAAAAACATATTCAACCTATTATGTTTAATTTATAATGGTTATCACACATATATAAAATCCTAGGAATTCTCTATAGTTTCATGGAGTGCACTTATGAGAGGCAACAAAACATGATGTTTTTGGATTTCTATTGTTAAAACAAAAATATTATGATTATATAGGTTAATATGGGTGGTTATGTGGCTATGTTGTGGTTCAATGGTAAATTGGTGGGAGTTTTTAACCAATGATCAAGGTTCAATCTCCAACCAATAACAAGAAGTGTTACACAAAAACCAGAGGAAGGAAGAAACCACACTCTCTATAATCAATGATACATTAGTGAGCCTTCTATAAGGGGCACTTAGAGAGAGGACCACAACCAATTTGAGTCTAAAAACTCACCAGGGAACAACAGTGCAGATGAGTAGAATGGGACAACACAAGGAAACAAGGATCCGAAGGAGTTCAAGAACAACCAACTACAACATAAATAGATAAATAAATAAGTGAATTAAAACAGAAATGCACTAGAGTGCATGGGGCATACAATGAAGTTAAATTGCAAATGCATTAGTAGGCATGCTGACAGTGAATTCTTGGTGCATATGGATGTGTAATTTTGCATATGTACATGCTTGGATATGCATATAACATGCTTGTGAACTTAGAATAGTCTATTATTATGAAATAATGTTTGAGTATGACTAATGATGGATTATGTATTCGGGAAAAATGATATAGCAGGGTTAAGGATGTGGATGTTGTTGTCTAGGTGAAGACCCATGAGGGTGGAAGGAATAGTGATCAGAATGATGAAGGAGGAAGTTTGTGAGCTTCTACAAATATTAGTTGGTCAAATAGAAACAAGTAGGTTGATAAAAACTAGGCAGGTATGCATTTAGCTTCTGTTGATGCATACATATTGAAGGGGATTGAGGTAATAATTCCCTCAGTTAATATTCAATATTTAAATTGATATGTAATGACCAAAGGCCTAGAGTATGTAAATGTTTTTGATACTAGAATGCATTTAGATAAAGTGTTAGTTGCATATCATGTTATGTTTGGTTATGAGATCATAATCAAGTTAATTTAGGAGACATACTCCTTTTATAACAATGATATTCATAGAGCTAGTCATGTGTGAGACCATAATATGGTTGGATATGAAAGGGCTATAGCGCTATGTGAATTCTCAATGGTATCTACTGTATAGATGATGTTTGGACTACAACCTCTTTTCCAACACTAAAGAGCACTTACGAATTATATTCTTAGTGTTGTGTTTGGGTTGAAAATGAAGGTATCCAAATAGTCAAGCAAGCAGTAGGAAGTTCGTGGATGATGTGTTGAGGTGTTGGTCAGACGTTCCTGTTAATATTATGGTAACTACGGGAGGTATTTACCTCTACATGTGAACCTGACGAGAATAGAAGACTCCGGGAAGCAAGAGAAACCCGAATGAATTGGCTAATAACCCTAGAAGCCTTGTCGGCTCAAGAAGATAATTTATATTAGGCTATTAGCCTCCAAGAGAAGAAGTCGGCCAGAATTAATAATAATATACTGAACAGACACATACCTAGAAGGAGAAGTCGTCCCTAGCAAACTGGCAGGATTATTATAAATACAGGGTGCCAGTTCTCATTTGACAGCATCTCAAGACTTCAGTTGCAGTTGGTGCGCAGGTTTGGAGGAGGGTTGCAGGTGCAGCTGCAACAGTAGCCATATTCAGTATTGGCTTGGATATCTCTTGGCCATGGTTTGGAACATCTAATCAGTCTTTTGTGATGCACTATCCTTGGGGATTGATGCGCTACTCTTTGTTTGGATATCTAGCCTAGGTTTTGCTTCCGGAGGAATTCTCAGGTCAAGGTTAAGGTGCTCGGAGGGAGGCTTCGGCCTATGGTTGGGTGAAAAGGGTATCATCAATGGTAAAACGAGCACACCATCTTCTAAATTCTAACAGGTTATGGGCCCACACCCCTTCAGTCAGCCTAAAACGCTGGAAGGAAACATAGCTGCTAGATATTGAGCTCGTTGAGGAACTGTCGCTAGGGTTACTAGCAGGAGCAGGTTCCAAAAGCACTACAGCTAGGGTTACTAGCAGAAGCAATTGCAGAAACCCTAAACCTCTTATTGAGGCACCTTAAGTGACAAGATTGACCTAATCTCCAGATAGATCAGTGCGCCCTAGCCCAGCGCATCTCCTGATACTCTCAGAAGGCCAAGACGTGAAGTTTGAATTTATGGTCAAATATAGGGTTTGACCAAGTCAAGCAAGCCATGACGAATTCTATGAAGTCTGAGAACAAGCTAGATGGAGCCTCTAACTTCAGAGCATGGAAGACAAGGATTGACCTCATCCTTGCTAATAATAAAGTGTTGGATATTGTGAAAGGAAAGATCGTGAAGCCAGAGTTTAAAGAAGGAGAAGAGAAGGAACCGCAGAACGTTGCAGCTATGGAGAAGTTCAAATACGTTGACATCAATGCCATGAGTATCATAGTGGATTCCATAAAAGACCACTTGATACCCTACATCTCCCATCTTGACTCATCAAATAAGATGTATGATGCCCTAACAAATCTCTTCTAAGTTAGAAACATTGGACAAGTTATGAGTCTGAAGAATGAGCTCCATGACATGAAGATGAATGATGATGACAACATAACATCATACTTTGTAAGGATCTCCCAGCTAAGAGATCAACTACAAGCTATTGAAGAGATCACTTCAGAAAATGAATTGGTGAACATAGTACTCAATGGTCTTCCCAAGACATGAGATGCATTTTCCGCAAGCATGAACACAAGGAAGGAGCACTCGACATTTGAAGAACTTTGGACTTGTTGTGCTCAAGAAGAATCAAGGATCAATGCAAAAGAGAAACCTAAAAAGAAGTACAATGATCAAGCCTTCACAGAAAGATTCAAGAACTTCAGGAACAAAAGGAATTTTGGTTCAAGGAGGAAGCCAAATCAAGAGAAATACATTTCAGAAATACAATGCTTCAACTGTCAAAAGTATGGTCACTTCAGGAACCAGTGTCCAGAGCTAAAGAAAAGGAAAGGGAAGCATGAAGAATCAGTTGCCGAAGAAAAGGAACCTACAAAGAAGACTAAGCAGGATGGAAGAGACTTCTTCTACTAAAAGGTAAACAACACTATTCTTATTTTTGGTACATATCTTGCTTGCATCGTCTTTGTACATATCTTGTATATCTATCTCTTGGAAGACAATGTGTTCCAAGAAGAACTATACCTATGGAAGAACAACAAGATAAGAATGAATATCATTATATATTACACATGAAAGAAGGAAATATATCATGTGAAAGCTACTACAATATAAGACCGAAATTAGAAGAGACTTGGAAAAAGCAAAGACAGAAAGAAGTCAACAATCGAGAGGAAACCAGAAAAAGAATTATGGCATTCTGTAGAAGACAACAAGATGGAAGCGTGGACTCTGTTAAGACAAGAGAGCTAATTATATATTGCAAAAGACAATAAGGTTGCAGATGGAAGCGTGGACTCTATTATATATATTGTAGAAGACAATAAGGACGAAGATGGAAGCATGGACTCAGTCAGATGAAGGGAGCAGATTATATGCACTTATACATGAAGCAAGGATCAGGAGGGAGCTATGATCCATTGAAGATGATGAAATACATATATCCATGGTAGCAGCCATGAAAAGACAGTACATGTTCAACTCAACCGCAGAAGAAGACCTTTCGAAGAGAAGCTTTAAAGTATTCCTGGTTGTCCATCCAGATCCATGAACCGATGATGAAGGTAAGAAGTGGAATCTCTAAGGGCATGGAATCTATAAGAAACTTCATGGACCCAAGAGCTAAAGAATAACATGAAGATTCAAAGAAAGAAGAATCAGAACAACCAGTCATTGTATCAAGAATCACAAGATTACCATCCTAATATGAACTCACTAAAAGCAATCAAGCAGAAGAACTGAAAGTCGTGATGAAGAACAGTGTACGGAAGACTTATGAATGAAAGAATTACAAGATCCAGAACCAGAGGTTCGATCAGATGGAGGGAGAATACTATGATGAGTGATTGTTCCAGTACACCAGACTTATCTCTATATAAGTCATTACATCATCTGCAACATCCATGAGTCGGAATTCTACATCAGATGAAAGAAAAGAATGTTCTCCAGAGAAATTGAATAAAGAAAGTATAAAGAGAAACCTCAAGACTTTGAGCCATATCAGAAAGAGACTCATGTATGCAGATAAGAAGAAGACAACTTGGTGGAGAACCTCCAGTGCATAGCAGAAGCGTGGTGAAGATTTCCTATAACATCAAGATGACTACTCAGGAGATCAGATCTCATGATGACAGAAGAAGTACCACATGAATATGTTCCAGTTCTCCAACTATGATATACTCTAGTGTTCAGATCTCCATGAAGCCTTCAAAGTATTCCAGACTAAAGTACAAGCATTACATTATCCATGATAAAGTCTAGAAGGGAGAAAATGATTTCTCCAATACTCCACAGATGAGCAGATAAGCATACACTTTGGTAAAGCCTATATTCAAGATGAAAGAACATGCATACTCAAGCTACAGCTCATGGAAATAACTCTCTTAGTCGGAAGGGAAGACTCTCCAAACTAAAAGAAGGTACGCAAACATTTATTTTTGTGATTGAAATAACTCTCTAGTTAGGAGGGAGCATTTATCTTTGTAATAGTTCAGATTGGACAGATGCTTTCCTGTTCGGAAAGTGGATTTAGATTTCTAACGGAAAGTGGCTTCCCATTGTAGCTAACATGGGAGGTAGACTGATTGCTGATGTATCATAGACAGCGACTTCCCATTATGGGGAGTGGTCTAGGACAATCATTCTTCTTGGCAGTCACTCTGTGTAGTGGTCAAGTAGAATGGTCTGCCTCGCCGGGCAGTGATTCTTTCGAAGTTCACAGTTGTGAGAAGTTTCGAAGAATCATCCATTTTGGAGGTTGATGCAGGACAGAAAATCCTCCAGGGCAGACTCATTCTTTCCAGGATACACTTTGTTTAGTGTCGGAGGAATGGCCCAGGGTGGGGAATGGTACGGATAGTTACTCCTCGAGGGAAGACTCATTCTCTCCAGGCTACACCTTGTTTGGTGTCGGAGGAATGGCCCAGGGTGGGGAGTAGTCCAGGCTCAGCAATCAGAGACAGTTATTCCTCGAGGGAAGACTCATTCTCTCCAGGTTACACTTTGTTTAGTGTCATAAGAATGGCCCAGGGTGGGGAATAGTCTAGGACAGTCATTCCTTAGGGAAGACTCATTCCCTCCAGGTTACACTTTGTTTAGTGTCGGAGGAATGGCCTAGGGTAAGGAATGGTCCAAGCATT
>ML795025.1:180389-192338 GCA_009831015.1 Picea engelmannii | reverse complement strand
GCCCAGGGTGGGAAATGGTCCAGGTTCAGAAATCAGAAACAATCCTTCTTCCTTGGTTGAGAAGAATGGGGCAGATAGCCTATTATTGATATTCTATGTTGAGGGAAGACATTCTTTCAGACCTCACAGATGTGAGTGAAATATTGGCCCAGATGATTACTATTGATGTTATATATTGAGGGCAGACATTCTTTCAGATCTCACAAACGTGAGTGAAAGATTGGCCAAGATGATCATTGTTGATATTCTATACTGAGGGCAGACACTCTTTCAAATCTCACAGACGTGAGTGAAAGATTGGCCCAGTTGATTCAGTTTTTATGATAACATTGTTTATATGCAGATGAAGACTACTGTGGTGGCAGACATTCTTTCAGATCTCACAGACGTGAGTGAAAGATTGGCCTAGATGATACAGTTTTTATTATAACATTGTTTCTATGCAGGATGCTCTCAGATGTTTGTTATGAAGACTATATGACAGTAGATGAGGACTATTGTGGTGAATGTGTTTCACTGCTCGCAACTATACGTTGTTGATCAAGTACTTGTGTGTTACTTGATGTGGTAGTTAACCATTGAATTGTAGTTGTGTACTACTATGAATAGACACAGGTGTGTTCTATCCTTGTTCTAATTGCCTTGAAGACTATCAAGAGATTATTGGAGATGATCATTCAGATGAATGATGAACAAAGATTTTCCAGACGAAAAATAGTTCAGAGCTTTTACTCCTCTTGTATCACTCCATGGTAAGAGTGACTTATCCAACATCATATCTAACTACTCAGATGAAGTATGGTTTCGAGAGATGATGTAGCTGATGGTGATGGTGATGCTCATGATCTTGTTATGAAATAGTCTAGATGACTATATTGATGCTACTGGGTAAATGGTATATTTTGTGCTCAAGTCCATTACCTGTAAATACCTCTCTAGTTAGGAGGGAGTGTTAATATTATGGTAGCTGCGGGAAGTATTTACCTCTACATGTGAACCTGAGGAGAATAGAAGACTCCGAGAAGCAAGAGAAACTCGAATGAATTGGCTAATAACCCTAGAAGCCTTGTCGGCTCAAGAAGATAATTTATATTAGGCTATTAGCCTCCAAGAGAAGAAGTCGGCCATAATTAATAATAATATACTGAACAGACACATACCCAGAAGGAGAAGTCATCCCCAACAAACTGGCAGGATTACTATAAATACAGGGCGCCAGTTCTCATTTGACAGCATCTCAGGACTTCAGTTGCAGTTGGTGCGCAGGTTTGGAGGAGGGTTGCAGGTGCAGCTGCAACAGCAGCCAGTTTCAGTATTGGCTTGGATATCTCTTGGCTAGGGTTTGGAACATCTGATCAATCTTTTGTGATGCGCTATCCTTGGGGATTGATGCGCTACTCTTTGTTTGGCTATCTAGCCTAGGGTTTGCTTCCGGAGGAATTCTTAGGTCAAGGTTAAGGTGCTCGGAGGGAGGCTTCGGCCTGTGGTTGGGTGACGAGGGTATCGTCAATGGTAAAACGAGAACACCATCTTCTAAATTCTAACACTTCCAACTCACCTTTGTGAATGCATGACATAGTTATGTGGTATTATGTAGTCAACACGGGGATGGATTGTGTAAATGTGGCCATCGGTATTGGTACAACGATTGTTATTTTATTTAATAATTAATTGTTGCATTATGAAAATCTTATGGTGCTAAAAATACATAATGATGGATATATGCATTATATTTAATATAAATACTAGCTGAAGGTGATTGGATTGTTGTTGTTACAATTCCAAGATCAGTTTTGGAGCTATTAAAAATGTTACAAGTGATAATATAGGAATCATTGAATGCATGTATATATTATATAACATAGTAATGATTATGCTAACAACTGAAATGATGTGAGTATTGCTAACTCATGAAGTTGAAAGAACTTCAAGAACTCTTAGATATTACAACAAGGAAGTTGTAGGTTAAATTAGCTACATAATGATAAATTACAGAAAATATATGTTGAAAGGACAGAGTAATAAAAATATCTTTGGATAGAAGAAATAAGAGATGGATTGATACTACATGTGTAAAGAATTGATGGAAGTGACTGAATTGTAGTTGTAAACAATTCTGAGATCACTTTGTGATTTTGTTTTGAATTGTTACCATGAAAATATATATATCTTGTACATGAGATAATGACAATTTGTTTGGATGGGTGTAAATTGAGAAAATTGCCGGTAGGATGGTCTTGGATATGGCAGCGATGTAATCCATATGGAAGACTGATATCTATAGCTGTAGAGCCAAACAGTATGAGCAGAAATCTCATGCTTGGGAAAAGTTTGTTTTCCTGTATAAAACAAATTGACATTTATGATTGAAAATGATTATAGTGATATCTCATGATGACTGTATATGTATAATACAGATGAGATGTTGGATATGCAAGTTAGAAAGCATGGAAAGGACTATTGTTGTGACATGAGAACCCTGTGTCCCTAGAAATATTCTTGTGTAAGAATGCCTTGGCTAGGCAAGATGAATCACCTAAGGGACTATATAGCAGAGAAGGGAATGCCTGATCTTTGTCCTGGAAGGTGAGTGACCGCAAGGAAGAGGAGACTTTGATAGTTCTTGTAAAATATTGATTGGGATCATGCACACAATGGGTATGTCAAGGAAAATAGTGAGCCAAGTTAACGAGACAACCATATGGATGCAAATCCATGAACAACACAGATAAGTATTGTACTGGATTATGAAAATTTACTCTTATATTATGAACAATAATAAAATAAAAAAATATGCACAAATTGTGAATTGACATGCTTGATGATTCTAATTTTTGTAGGAAAACGATGAATGTTGAGGATCTACAAAAGTACCAGACTATGAGGGAAAATAAGAAGAAGCTAATGTTTGAGCAACTGAATGAAAAAGACATAGATTGAAGAAAGTCCAATGGACATGTTGCAGCTGGAGTTCTAGAAGCCACAACTATGAAACTTCTTGGTTGAGTGCACTAGATCCCTGGAGAGAAGTGGAACAACCTCAGGGACTACATGGCAGAGAAAGGGATTAATTTCTTTGGGTTGTACAGGGTTGAGAGGGAAGGAGAGCTTGCTGGTTGGAACTGCTACCAGAAATATAAATTCAAAAGGTCATTATACATGTTTTGGTTCAGAATGCCCATGTATACATGTTTAATTTAGGCCAGAGTTCATATGCATATAAAGAGTTGGTTGGATTGCCTATGTGGATTATGTCCCAAGAGCCTAGATTTGTAATGTTCGTAACATTGGAATGGGGTTGTGCACTGAGGAAAATGTCAAAACAAGGGGAGGGGGATGTAACATCCCAGTTTTAACCCTTATGAACTATAATGTATTATGTAATTGTGACTTAGGATGGTGAACTGGTAAAGTTGAAAAAGGGTCAAAGTGCCTAGGAAATGTGATACTTCATATACATTAAAAAAATACACCGTTGGTTGCAAGACGGACAAGGACAAAAGAGATAGGGGGAGATGATTCCACGAGAGAGGGGGGCTTAAGGGGCTAAGTCTTTTTTATTATTATTTTATTTTACCCATAATTGATTTTATGGAGAAAAGGGGTTGCATGAGCTTCTTGGGAGGGAGGCCATGTGGCTCTTGTCTTCATGTAATTTAAACATCCCTTGGGGGGTTTCTTTGGGTCTTCTTCCCCTTGTTCTTCTTCTTCTTTTTCCTCACTCATTTTGGAATTTGTGTGCTCTTGGTCCTAACATGGATACAAATGGTTGTTTGGGTTGATCTTGGATAAGGTTTCTCATAGATGTGAATCCTGGTAGTCCTAGCATTGATATTATTGACCAGAAGCACTAGATCCCTGGAAGGAGATGGACAGCCTAAGGGACTATGTGGCAGAGAAGGGGGTCCATTCTCTTGGGTTGTGCAGGCTGGGAAGAAGAGATTTGGTGTAATTTGGATTGTTGTGAGTGATGAAAGGCATGTGATAACTTGAGTGTTGAAAATCCTGTTAGTATGATATCGATGGTAGTTCTGCAAGAACTGCCCACAACTGAGAATACTTCGAGTTTCCAATAGGGAGATTTCCTGACCAGTAGTATTGCATCCCTGGAGAGAAATGGAATAGCCCCAGGGACTGCATGGCAACGAAATTTGTTCATTTGTTTGGGTTGTGCAAGCTAAGGGGGAAAGAGAGCTGGAAATTAGGATTTGATGTGTGGTTGGGAAACCTGAGAGCTAGTTAGCCAACTGTTACGTGTTTTAGATTTGGCCTAGGACCTGTCTTTGTGGATTCATATCCTTGGCTCAGGGGTGATCTGTTGTTGAGAGTAAAAGAACAACAATGTCAATGGTTGGGAGGAACATCCTCGGTCTGCAACCAGTTGGTGAATGTTACTTGAACGATACGTGCTCTATGTGTTTTATATCTAATGTTATTTTCGTTGTTTATTTAATTATCTTTGAGATATGTATTTTAATGTGTCTTTTTGTTGGTTAGTTGTTGTGCATGGCATGTTGTTTACTTGTTATGTTGTATCATGGATCTTGTCTTATGCATGTGATTTTCATGCCTCTAACATTGCTGAAAAGTCCTTTGATTTTGGGATAAGATCAAAGAATGAAGTCCTTGGACTACAGTGTGCCTCGCCTGCTGGTGGTTGGGTGTGTTGTAGTATGTTTAAGTGGCATAGCCCAGCCTGTGGATGGATGGGTATGTTACACACATAGAGAGGAGGAGTATGTCAAGCAACCCATACTGTAATTCCAAGAACTTTTTCCATCACTACAATTTGAGTGGTCACTGGGAAGAAAAGGGTTGGCGACTTCATCTAGAGCTTCACCCTAGAAACCACACAACAAAAAGAAGACTGTGGAAAGTGAAGATTGTGGAATATGAAGAGTGGCCTACCTCTCCAATCCAAGAGGTAGAAATTTTCCTAGCAGAGATAGCAGTGCAAGGGGAAATTGAGACAACCACGAAAAAAAATAGGTTGATACCAAGGGTGGCCACAATCCAGTTCTTGTGTTCAATATTGCATCCAAAGAACCCCTTCCTGGAAACATGCCAGGGAGTGGTGCATAAAGGAACATGAACTTGGGAATGTTTGGAGAATGCCAGAAGTTCTTGTAAGCATGTGCATGCACTAAAGATTTGTTTCCACGATAAGAAGCAATTGATCCTAGCTTAAGAAGGAAACCACACTTCCCTTGTGGAATTGTCATGTGATGGAAGTGTGATATGGTCACACTAAGAAAGAAGACCTACATTCGACTTGGCTTCATTGGAATACAAGATGGACTGTCTCCAATATAGAGGAGGAGATGGAAATGGATGTTGTGTCCAGAGTTCAAATCTGGAGATAGCTCAAAGTTGAGAATAAGTGAACAAATTGTGATTAATGTTGAACAAGTGAGCCAAAACTAGAGCTAGAGGGATAGCCAGGGACTAGAGCCAGTAGCAAAATCCAGAGCTATTTTCCAGAGCTAGAGTCAGAGCCACATTCCATAGGACCAGACAAAAGTGCATTGATCCAGATTGGTCTCAAAGGAAATACTGGAAGGAAGGCGAAGTGGTATGAGAGGAACCAGATTGCAAGCAAGTTCCCTCATCTATCCTCAACATCGTTTGGGGACCAAAAGCCTCTCAATGGGGAATTTTGATCCGAAATGGATCCTAACCAAGAATGGATAAGACTCAATACCTGGAAGACTATTCGTAAAACTATGATGGTATGTAAACTATGTAAATGAGTAACAATGTAAAGTCGAATAAGACAAGAAAACAAAAATTAAATGTAATTAAAATAATCGAATAGGAGAGAAGGATGAGGAATGAGAAGTGAATAACCATGGTTGTTGGCCTTCCCTTACCCCTTTTCTCTCCCTATTACTTCAACGACTCTCACTCTCAAACATTTTTTTTTTTCTTTTTGGCTAAGAGAGGAAGCAAAAAGAGGAAGAAATCACTATACTAGTGATTGTCAAAATCAAAAGATTGAGCCCATTCGAATATGGTTTTCCCATTTTGGTTTCCAAGGTAAACATTGTGTCCACATTTTCATGGAATGTATTGCATTTATTGTGTGTTTATAGTATGGTTTGTGGGTTAATTTTATGTGATGAGTTTGCTACTCTTAGTTAGATTAATGGATCATATAAAGTGTGACTCAGTATTCTTTGATACTTGACAATACTATTAAGGAAGTCTCAGAAATTCCTCTAGGCAAGACTAATTTTTCAACGGAGATAAACTGAAATTTATATAAACAAAATTTGAGATAATACATTAGGATTTATGTATCATAAAATCCCTTATACTAGTACCAACTGGAACTATTATGTAGATAGTACACCAATCTAGCAAGAGATGAGATTATTCCTTTCCTTATTAGCCTTCCATTTAGACTCCTTGTAGTAACAAAAAAATCACTCCAAATAACAACAGTAAATGAAAGATCACAATTATCTAGATTATAAATTTATATATGTTAGCTACACAGTGTAAATTTATCTATTTCTCTAAATCAATTACATTTGAACATAGTTTTTAATTTCTTCCTTAAAGTCTTTCAATTTAAGACAAAATGATGTATGATGTATGATTGAGGTTACAACATAATTTCAAAGCCCTCGATTTCTTTCTCTCCTCAACACTGAAAGAATTGTCATGCTCGACATATTTTGCAGCCTAAAACCAACAACAACAGTGTAGATCAAACTCATACTAACCATAAAAAGCTATGCACATAAAGATTTTATATTTGAGTAGGGACACCTCCTTAAAAAAACATCTTCAACCTATTATGTTTAATTTATAATGGTTATCACACATATATAAAATCCTAGGAATTCTCTATAGTTTCATGGAGTGCAATTATGAGAGGCAACAAAACATGATGTTGTTGGATTTCTATTGTTAAAAAAAAAATATTATGATTATATAGGTTAATATGGGTGGTTCTGTGGCTATGTTGTGGTTCAATGGTAAATTGGGTGGAGTTTTTAACCAGTGATCAAGGTTCAATCTCCAACCAATAACAAGAATTGTTACACAAAAAACAGACGAAGGAAGAAACCACACTCTCTATAATCAATGATACATTAGTGAGCCTTCTATAAGGGGCAATCAGAGAGAGGACCACAACCAATTTGAGTCTAAAAACTCACCAAAATGAAGCAATTTAGTGTCCCTTATCCATAATTGGGTTGATGTTAAACTGATTATAATTTACAAGCTCTTTCATGGAAATTAGAATTGATACAATGAATGGTAGTAGTTTGGGGCCAACAATGCATCCGGGTCTCGACTCCTCATTGACACCAATGATGCATCTAGGTCCTCATTGACATTATGTTGTAGCATAGCATATGGGGTATGGATTCCATCGACATATCGTTAAATATGCCTATGTTAAATAGTGTTAAATATTTGTTATAAATAGTCTTTTTTATTATCTAACTTAATGAAGAACCTATAGTGAGCATGTTTTTCTATATAATCGCAGAGCTAAGTAATGTTGACCACCACATATGAGTATGCTTGTTAAGAATGTACTTTAATTATGTATGAAACACATGAAGTAAATGGATAAGGACGTTAAGAAACACATTGAAAGATAAAAAGTAGAGTAGGCAAGAACCTTAAGCATTGCATTAAATACTTAAAACAAACCCTACATACCTACTCCACATTTTATTCACCCACTACACATTACCCATGGTTCAATGAAGGCGATAGGGTTCAACCAAGCCAACTAAATGCAAACATTTTAAAAATATATATATAAAAGGCCAATACATTGGATTCCACCCATAGCACATTATCCATGGTTCAATGACAACCATAGGGTTCAACCAAGCCAACTAAAAGAAAACAGTAAAACAATAAAATTAAAAAGGCCAATACAAGCCAAATAGAAAACCCAAAACACGGGGAGAGATTACAAGCAAAGATGAAAAATGGCATGGAGTGTCGACTCTAGAGATAAAAAAACAATTGAAATAGTAAAAACAACCTTGGAGATAGGTCAGCACTGCTGAAATTGACATGTGTTGGTAAATCAAAGGGACAACAATCGCTCTATCAAGGGGAACCGACTGAGAGCTAGTGGATTGATTACATAGATATGGGGAACTCAAATAGCAATAAGAGGAATAGGACAAAAAATAAACTTAGGAAAACACAAACCAATGGATTTTAATAACACATAAACCCAAGCTATGATGTAATTCGCCATAATGACATGAAAATTATGAATAGTTAGAGGTGAGTTGATGTTTTAAAAATGAAATATATTACAAGCCAAATATGGTTTCTAATTGTGGAATTGTTGATTGTACAAGATGGGTGCACAAGAGAAGATTCAAGAAAGGAAGATGCATGTGGTGGTGGGGCCATCATTTCCTCCGGGGAAGGGCCAAAGGAACTCAATCATTGCATTATGGAGGTGGAATTTTGATAGAGTGGTGGAATCTTGGGGGTAAAAAACTCATGTGACATGGAACATAAACAAATTTACAAAGATCCGCATATCAAATATATAACTACAATAGGTGCACTCAAGCCCTCTAAAGGGACAAAATGTCTATATAAATGTCTATATGATGAACTTTTTATAAACAGTAAATCGTTGTACCTAGGCATAGACCAATTTTCCTCTTGTAAATGCTTCCTTATGAGAACACTCGTGCAAGAGAAGAACATGTGAAAGAGCCAATGTTGAGCCCTTTTGTGGGTAGTCTTTGTTTTTCTCTACACCAACAATTTCATTTGGGAAGGAATTAGTGGTGTACAAAGTGGAAATAAAAGTAGCTTCATGAGTAGATATATATCTTATTTTGTACATGAGAAGGAAGAGGAAAAGGGTACCATTGAATGTCGACCACATCGATCTGTAGGAACTGGGAGGACGATCTCACTACCTTTGGGATACTCTTTCCTTCTGCAAAATGATCTAAATTAAAAAAAGGAGCCTTAGCCACCACAATTGCCATGGACTCCTTTGAATCTAAAAGATTAACGACCTCTAGACTCCCTTGAATCCAAAAGACTAGTGACCTCTTCTCTTCCACTATTTGCTTGGACACCAAATTTGCGAGCTCGAGGGCTACTTTTCATTTAGGAGAAAATCCCCCTTTTGATTAGTTTTTTTAATAAATGGAATAACAAAGTGGAGCCATTTTATGGGCAATATTGGAAAAGATAGCCCTGCAAATGACAAAGTCCACAAAAAGGGAAGAATTTTGTCATTGATCATCCACATCCTAGACTGATTAACCCCCTTCAAAATGATATAGTTGGCAATCCTTCGAAAATGGAAGCTTGTATCGAAAATACAAGGAATACCAGTTCGATTTAAGGTTTTTGGTGTCAAACATGGGAAAGACCCTAGAGATTACCCGAGATTTTTGGTTCCCAAATATGGAGTGGAAATCGTGAGAGCCGAGCATACTCAATCCTCTTTTCCACATTGCAATTTTTGGTTCCCAAATATGGAGTGGCAATCCCAAGAGCCGAGCATACTCAATCCTCCTTTCCACATCGCAGGCTCTGAAATGATCATCCGCTCTCTTTTGCATTTTTTCTTTCACGGTCCCCATTTTCCCTCGGGAGAATTGCATTGATATGCCTTTACTTACATAGCCCTCCATTGCACTGCTTCTAACATGTCAAAGGGATAAGTATGGATGAGTATTCTATACGCCAAATGTAAATTGATTATAAATTGGAATTTATTTTGTTGAAAAGATTTTTGAAATCTGCTTGCATATAAAAAAACCAGTGGAGTTAAACAGACCCACCGACAATGATGGGCCTTATCTTGTTTGATTGTAAATCTATTTTAAACTTGAACAAGTCGTCCAGCCTTCTCTGTCTAACTTCATCCACCGACCGAAAGGAAATATTTCTCAATCTCTATGGTAAATTGGCTCTCTATAGTGGGGGATTGATTTCAGGAATAATAATTTAGGACAAAAAATTATACTAATGTAGTAATGTACTTGATCTCGTAAAGTTTGTTGAATTGGTTACTATATTTTTTATCATGAGTATGGTTCCTACTTGTACTACACTTTTTGTCCAAGAACATATCTTTGTAATATATAAGGTTCCCAAGTTTTACAAAGTTACGAGTGTTGTAATTTTTACAACTATATCATCACAAAACGAGAAAAGGAGTCTATCTCATCAAAGAATGAGGAAAGGAGGATGTTGGAACCAAAGCTAGATGGTGAAAAGCCAAACGATCCAAATTATAGTGGTCATAAAGACATAATGTGCTTCATTAGCTATATTTCCTTCTCCCATTGCCATATCTTGTAAATGGACCATTGAATTGGTTTGATAAAATATGCACTTTGACTTTATAAATCTTAAAAGATATGAAGTAGTATGTTGTGGAATTTGCAGGTATAGTGATGGTGAGGCATTGAGGAGATCGCAAGGTGATGAGGCAAAATTAAGGTTCTTGCATCATTGTCAGAGTTAGCAATATTAAAGCCATGCTACAACATTGCCAAAGAGTAGTCAAAGCCTCCAAAGTAGACACTAATAAATTTATTTTTTAAACGATTTCTTAATTTTGAAAATTAACCAAAAAAAAATCACATACTCACATGAATAACCAAAAACAAATTACATACTCGTAAATAACAATAAATCACATATCATTTAACCAATAAAAAAATTGATCTGTCAAATTTTATAAACAAAAAACATAGTTATCTTTAAAAATAAATTTAATTAATATAGAATTTGATAAAAACCTTAAATAAATTTACATTAAATTAATATAACTTCCAAGGAGGAAACACATATTATTAACCATTAAACCTATCATTACCTAATTCCAAGATAGATTGGCAAAAACAAATACTAACATCAATAATTAGATCAAGAACAAAAGTTGTAAAAGGTTGCAATACAACACCTGGACCATTCATATTTTGTATGCATATCATAGTTTTCACTTTCAACACGTCATGTATAATTAGTAGAGTGGAATACACGGTTGCAGTGGGTTATGACCAGCTACACTAAATGTAACTTGTCAACATCCATCCATTTGAACATTGGAAATTGCAATCCATGTTATTCATAAAAGAGAATTGTTTTGGAGCCAACAACATCTCGCCGCCAACTATATTCTATTGTTAAAAAAATGGAATCTCCCCACAACATTGATTTAAATAAAAAATATCTTCATGGCTCAGTGATTTTCAAATGCATCCAAAAAGACTGGTTGGTTTCCACTTTTAAAATTAGCTACCTAAACATAACTAGCATACCCGTAAGAGTTGAAAGGAAACATCGAATGGAATCGATATGGTTACATTGTTGAAATATGAGGTGTTTTTTGGATGGTCTATTATAAACTAATAGAGGATTTGTTCAATTGGATCCACGTACTTCATATTCATTTTTATGTGAGTAATAGTCATGTGTCTATACTTACATTCCCAAATAACTATGACGAGAACCCAAATAGAATAGTGGTGTGCATGTAGATCTTATATGAAGTTCAAATGTTTGTTCTGTAGATATGTGTTTGTTTGTAGGTCTCTGACTTCTTAAGCTAATTTGACAATAGCAAAGAGCATTGAAATCTACTTCAAATTAAAGAAAATTGAAATTGATACCTGCATTAGGATGTTTAATCTTTTGTTCCCTTTTAAATTTGAACTTGGTGTCATTAATGGCAGAGAATGAGAGGGTGCCTATGTTGTCTGCTTCAAAGTAGAAATATGTAAGGAACTTATAGTTTCCAATGAGTTTCAAAGGCGCATCACACTATGCACAACTATTGGACAGACACAAATTTTGGGGGGGTGTTTTGGTAATTTGAGTTCACCTTCACCTTCACGCTTTTGCAAATGCCAGTGAAAAAATATATTAATCAACAAAATGTAGTTTTATATGTTAGTGACATATAGTCAACATACTAATCCC
>ML795025.1:165117-176858 GCA_009831015.1 Picea engelmannii | reverse complement strand
AGAGAGGGGGGCTTAATCGGCTAAGTCTTTTTTATTATTATTTTATTTTACGCATAATTGATTTTATGGAGAAAAAGGGTTACATGAGCTTCTTGGGAGGGAGGCCATGTGGCTCTTGTCTTCATGTAATTTAAACATCCCTTGGGGGGTTTCTTTGGGTCTTCTTCCCCTTGTTCTTCTTATTCTTTTTCCTCACTCATTTTGGAATTTGTGTGCTCTTGGTCTGAACATGGATACAAATGGTTGTTTGGGTGGATCTTGGATAAGTTTTCTCATAGATGTGAATACTGGGAGTCCTATCATTGATATTATTGACCAGAAGCATTGGAGCCCTGGAAGGTGATGGATGACTTGAGGGACTATGTGGCAGAGAAGGGGGTCCATTCTCTTGGGTTGTGCAGGCTGGGAAGAAGACAGTTGGTGTAATTTGGATTGTTGTGAGTGATGAAAGGCATGTGATAACTTGAGTGCTGAAAATCCTGTTAGTATGATATCGATGGTAGTTCTGCAAGAACTGCCCACAACTGAGAATACTTCGAGTTTCCAATAGGGAGATTTACGGACCAGTAGTACTGGAGCCCTAGAGAGAAATGGAATAGCCTCAGGGACTGCATGGCAACGAAAGTTGTTCATTTCTTTGGGTTGTGCAAGCTGAGGGGGAAAGAGAGCTGGAAATTAGGATTTGATGTGTGGTTGGGAAACCTGAGAGCTAGTTAGCCAACTGTTATGTGTTTTAGATTTGGCCTAGGACCTGTCCTTGTGGATTCATAGCCCTAGCTCAGGGGTGACATGTTGTTGAGAGTAAAAGAACAACAATGTCTATGGTTGGGAGGAACGTCCTCGGTTTGCAACCAGTTGGTGAATGTTACTTGAACGATACGCGCTCTATGTGTTTTATGTCTAATGTTATTTTTGTTGTTTATTTAATTATCTTTGAGATATGTATTTTAATGTGTCTGTCTACTGGTTATTTGTTGTGCATGGAACGTTTTTTACTTGTTATGTTGTATCATGGATCTTGTCTTATGCATGTGATTTTCATGCCTCTAACATTGTTGAACAATCCTTTGATTTTGAGATAAGATCAAAGAACGAAGTCCTTGGACTACAGTGTGCTTCGCCTGCTGGTGGTTGGGTGTGTTGTAGTTTGTTTAAGTGGCATAGCCCAGCCTGTGGATGGATGGGTATGTTACACACATAGAGAGGAGGAGTATGTCAAGCAACCCATACTGCAATCCCAAGAAATTTTTCCATCACTACAATTTGAGTGGTCACTGGGAAGAAAAGGGTTGGCGACTTCATCTACAGCTTCACCCTAGAAACCACACAGCAAAGAGAAGATCGTGGAGAGTGAAGATTGTGGAATATGAAGAGTGGCCTACCTCTCCAATCCAAGAGGTAGAAATTTTCCTAGCAGAGATAGCAGTGCAGGGGGAAATTGAGACAACCACGAAAAAAAATAGGTTGATACCAAGGGTGACCACAATCCAGTTCTTGTGTTCAATATTGCATCCAAAGAACCCCTTCTTGGAAACATGCCAGGGAATGGTGCATAGAGGAAAATGAACTTGGGAATGTTTGGAGAACACTAGAAGTTCTTGTAAGCATGTGCATGCACTAAAGAGTTGTTTCCACGATAAGAAGCAATTGATCTTAGCTTAAGAAGGAAACCACACTTCCCTTGTGGATTTGTCATGTGATGGAAGTGTGCTATGGTCACACTAAGAAAGAAGACCTACATTCGACTTGGATTCATTGGAATACAATATGGGTTGTCTCCAATATAGAGGAGGAGATGGAAATGGATGTTGTGTCAAGAGTTCAGATCTGGAGATAGCTCAAAGTTGAGAATAAGTGAACAAATTGCGATTAAGGTCGAACAAGTGAGCCAAAACTAGAGCTAGAGAGATAGCTAGGGACCAGAGCCAGTAGCCAAATCCAGATCTATTTTCTAGAGCTAGAGTCAGAGCCACATTCCATAGGACCAGACAAAAGTGCATTGATCCAGATTGGTCTCAAAGGAAAGACTGCAAGGAAGGCAAAGCGGTATGAGAGGAACTAGATTGCAAGCAAGTTACCTCATCTATCCTCAACATTGTTTGGGGACCAAAAGCCTCTCAATGGAGAAGTTTGATCCAAAATGGATCCTAACCAATAATGGATAAGACTCAGTACCTGTAAGATCATTCAGAAAACTATGATGGTATGTAAACTATGTAAATGAGTAACAATGTAAAGTCGAATAAGACAAGAAAAGAAAAAATAAATGTAATTAAAATAATCGAATAGGAGAGAAGGATGAGGAATGGGAAGTGAATAACCATGGTTGTTGGCCTTCCCTTACCCCTTATCTCTCCCTATTACTTCAACGACTCCCACTCTCAAACATTTTTTTTTTCTTTTTGGCTAAGAGAGGAAGTACAAAGAGGAAGAAATCACTATACTAGTGATTGTCAAAATAAAAAGATTGAGCCCATTCGAATATGGTTTTCCCATTTTGGTTTCTAGGGTAAACATTGTGTCCACGTTTTCATGGAATGTATTGCATTTATTGTGTGTTTATAGTATGGTTTGTGGGTTAATTTTATGTGATGAGTTTGCTACTCTCAGTTAGATTAATGGATCATAAGGAAGAGTGTCAATTGTAATTGTGATAGCTTCACATGGAAATTGATTCAAGTTAATGTGTCTTTGTTTTCTTTGAGAAACCTAGGACTGACCATTGTGTAGACCATCCCAACAGAAAAATCATCCATGTCGTCCATTTTCTTGTGAATAGAGATTAAGTGTTGTAATTAAATAGTTGTTATAACTTAGCCTAGTTTCTATTTTGAGAATTCCTCTCGTCTCTCACAAGCCTAGTTGTTATCTCTCTCTCCCCAAGAATTTTACCACTTTATTGAACATTTCCTCATTGTGTGCACCAACCATTAATTACCTGGGATTTTTATATGTTGTTGGGCGAATTTGTATTGTCTGGGTTGTTTTAAATGACGTTCGACATTTTTAAGTTATGTTGGGAATTTTTTAATTATTTGGGGAGTTTGTAAACCTTGCTGGGTGAAATGCCTCACTCTCTCGAATTCTATTTTCATCCCCACAATTGATTTTCTTTGCCAAGCCAAATTTTCATTGCTTGGGACAAGTTAACAATGTCTAGTCAATTCTTTTAATTGTTGGGAGGTATCCTCTAATGCCATGCACCTCAGAAGTGAGTTGGACATTGAAATTAGTCGTTGAGTGGAATTTATATCACTTGGATATAATCATCTTTCCTGGGTTTTCTCCATTCACCCAAGATGACTTCATGCTCCTCTAAGAGTTTCATTTTCAGTTTGGTCAACTTAATTTTGGGTTGACTTCATTTGTAGATGTTCTTTAAATTGTCAGGTTGAATTATTATTGTTAGGGCATCTTTATTTTTCCAAAAGGCGGCACATGGATGTATAACACACTAATATCTCTTTCTTCGGATGAATAAATTTGTAGGTGGTCGCTCAGATTTCATCCCAGGTCGATTTGACTTATATCTTTCTCACATAATCATGTCGGGTCAGTTACTCTGTGTTGGAGTTGACTTCCATCACTTGATCATTTCATGATTGTTTGGTCGAATTAGCACATGGTTGGATCAAACTTATCTTTGGTTGACCTTTCTTTGTTCGACTTCACCTCTGGTCAACTTAGTTTATGTCCCAATTGAGTTAAACGTTGGGTCGAGTTGACTCTTCCACGTTGATTCTTGTCTTCGTCCACTTAACTCTTAAGCTAGTCAACTGTCAGTATCCTTGGTCAACTAATCTCCATTTTCTTGGTCAGTATATTATCCAGTCGACCAGTCTCCCACTTGGTTGACGCCCTTCAAGTGGAGTTGATTCAACTTCAATTCATTGGCATCCATCGCTCAAGTATGGAATGGTCTAAGGAAATGAAGCTTGGAAGTGGGTACCCATTAGTATGGTAAATTATGTGCCTAACGCCTACCTTTGAGGAAAATCACAATAGAGATCAAGGGATTGGTAATTGGTTCATGAGTAGACTAATATGCATTTCGAGTTTTGGTGAGTCCAAATAAGCTACACTCCAATTAGTAATGAACACAGAAGCCAATACTTAGGCCCGATTGGCATGTTGGACAATGAGATATATTTTTTTATCAACTTATTTGTTGTTGTGTATAGATTACATGTAGGCTTAGCAATCAGAAGAATAAAGGTCCTTGTATAAGGTGGAGGACGAAGGCTTAGTGGAATATCTGCAGATAGAGCAACTTGTACAAGGATAAGATAGAGATAAGAACTTTCATTCCGCAAAGAATCTATGTTGGTGAAGCGAGTGGGCTATGAGCCTCTCGTTTGTAGATCAAGCTACCACCCTCGAGGTATTATTGTCTTGTTCTCTATCCATCATAAAGAGAATTTGTTCCCCAACTTGCACTTATGGACATCAATTGTTCTCCTTCTCTCTATCATCATTCCAATGATTTTCTACACTATATTCCTCTTCATCATATGATAGTTGTTGAGTAAATGATATCCATTTTTTGGTTTTGGTTTATGCCCTTTCTTCCTTTTAGGACAAGGTGATGCTTGAGGACATGTATCCTATAAATGCCATTCTTTTTAAAGGTAGCAATATTAGATTGGGAGTAGTATTAGTAAATTTTACTTTTGCAACCTTGAAATGGTAGAAAGGTAGTGCATTATCTATGTGTGGATATGTATAGAAATTAATCTATCTAAAGGTATTTTAGAAGATATTTGGTTGAATGTAGTCAACTATGTCCAGAAAGAAGCTAGAACATGATAAACAATTTCTTTTGTGTAGATATTAATTTGTTGCAGGGTATAAAATCACCCCTCTCCCTAATCGTAGATTTTTGAGGGAACACTCAAATTTTGGTAGACCCCTAGCTAAAAGGAAATATAATCATAGGCCTACTTGGTGGAATGATGCTAATCAAAATCACCAATAGATAGACATCCAGATTGTAATGGAGAAAGTTAGCTTAGATGTTAGCCTAGACATTGTTTCCCCAGAGGGGATAATTGATGGCCCTCAAAACATTGATCCATTCAATCCCTCTTCTCATGAGGGGATTAACATCTTAGAGGAGGAGAGGCATCAGGACATGAAAAATCTCACTATCTTGAGGGACCATAGTAAGACTGCAATGGAGAATCCAAATAACTCTTCAAGTTGTACAACCGTTGGCATAGGTGAAGAGAATTTGGATGAAAAAAATGTAATTACTCCTACTTGAAAACTAAGTATATTGCTTCAAGACATTAATGAGGAATGGACCTAGGTATCCAACAAGAAATCCAAATTTCAAATCATCCTTTAAATACTTGACTAGATCGTAAAAGAGGAGATTATATTGCTTCAAGACATTAATGAGGAATGAACCTAGGTATCCAAAAAGAAATCCAAATTGCAAACCTTCCTTTAAATACTTGACTAGATCGTAAAAGTAGAAAAGGATGTTAATGATTTTCCATGTAGTTTTTTTTGCCAATTTCTATAGAATCATTTTTGTACTAATCTATACAATTCAACGAGGTAAGGAAAAAATACTATAAAGAAACCAACAAAATCGACTCAACACTATCCCCCATGGGGACAAGAAGAGATCTTATCAATAAAATCTCCTTCAAAATGAATTTAATTGAATTTAAATTATACTTTCAATGTATAGATAAAACACATTTTTATTTAGGCTATATTATGGATTTATCGCTATATTGCCTTTTGGTCCCTCTAAAATATATTCCATGATATCGTTTTGGGGGGGATAAATGATCTATGGTATAATAGTTATAAGTGGTTATATTATGGGACAATTACTAGTCTTTTCTCCATATACGATTCACCCATGTATACAATGTAGCAAAAACCTCATGTGATAATTTTATTAATTGTACTATACATGTTATTTCATTTGTATCAAATTAACAAGAATCGTCCAAATCTTTGTACCCCATACTTTTGATCAACAATCCAAAAATTCTAAGTCTATCTATGGTTGGTCTAACTCTTCAATTTTTTTAATCCCATTATTTTAGCAAATCCCATATTAACAAGATGGGTTAACCTCTTTCTTTTTCGTTACGACGATAATATTTCATTTGTGATAAATAGTTTTTGTGGTTGGTTATTCATCATCTTGACAAAATCGATATCTTTCCATATAGAATGTTATTCACCTATAAATTATACTATATTAGGATGTGATATGCATCAAACCTTTAGTCCACTTCTTCTTTATTATTGTTCATTCTATTTAGGTAGATCCCCATCACCTTCTATTAAAAAAAAATGATGACATTGGTGACAAAAATGATCACTCTATAGTTGTGGCTAGAGATTCAAACAAACTTTAAGGAATTTCGAAGGAAGAGAAATCATCATGGTTCAAGCATCCATGACCCATTATGTTTTTTCATCATAGTAGAGTTTAATGGCCAATACGATGTATTAGTAATTTCCCATTTACTTAACTAGGTCCTATGAGGACTGAAGTATCTTAATATTTCTAAGCACATGTTCGAGTGATTGAAAACAAATAATATATTTTACATTTTTACCTAATGTATTGGTCCTTGGGGAAAATCTCGGGAAGTATAGTGATCTTTTATATTCTTCTTGCTCAAATGAGGATACTTATCATAGATGGATCCATACCATGAAAATAAGAAGATATTATTTACAAAATGAATTTTTGTATCAAGTGAAAGCTCTAAGAAATGGATATCTTGCTATAAATGTTATGGAAAGGAGAGTGAAATTATCCAATTCTCGAGGAGATTCTTTTACTAAAATGTATGATCCATTCCTTAATGGGGCATCATGTGGAATAATAAACTAGTTCAAGTCGGTTGAGTGTTTAATTATTCAATTGTTTTGAATCGAATATAAAGCACGTTCGTTGTAGGTTAGTGGATCTTACGATGCACTAGCGGCGCAACCATACTTGTTTTCAAACACCCAATGGTTGATGGTACAATGAAGTTTGTCGTCAATCTTCTTAAGAAAGAGGTATTGTTGTAACCAATGATGAAGGAGATGTGACGAAAAATGCGTTGTAGACTTCGTTGTACTTGAGACGTTGTGGCAACGGAATTTCGTTGGTAAATTGTCGGAAAATGGGCCCAATGTAATAGTTTGCTAAGAATCTGTGTGTGCATTGCATTATTGTAAAAGGTTTAAAACCTACATAATTGGCCCTAGCACTAGATATGGATCCTATCAATACAATGATGCAGTAGGAATTCACAAACCCCTCAACCTACAAGGTAGGGAACGTTGAATTTTGTTTGACGATTTGAGAGTTTGAGTTGGATTTATAGTTTGAGATTATTATTAGTGAGTGAGGCTTCCTTGAGCTACCCTGTGAGTATTATTAATGGTAGAAAACATGATGTTGTGGGATTTTTTAAGGAAATATATTGGTTGCCTCCATCCTTGCTACTTAAAATGTTGCTATTGAATTTTCTTGGAATGTAGGTTCTTTCCTTAGCCTCTCCTAGATTGCATTACAATTGAATATGTTTTAGTTCATTTAGCTTTGGCAGCAACCCCAATTCCTTTTTTCTATGCCTAACCCTTGCAACAATGTATTCCTAGGGAAGGGGCAACTATACTTAGAGAGAGATCTCAAACATTCCATCCACGTTGGTCTATTTCCATGAAGGTAGGTATAGAATGAGAAGGATGTCCCTTTGTCCCTACTGGAATGGAAGGAGCCAATGAAATACACTTTACCAAGTAGCCTAGGATGATGGTCAAGAAGCTTCATGTTCTTTCCTTAGCCCAACATTGCAGTGATTAAGCATGCACGTTCAATTCATGATCTAATTCAAAGCTAGGTGCAAAAAGGAAAGAGCTTGAAACTGACAGTTTTTGGATCCCAACGTAGGTGTATAATCACAAGGAAATATTTTTTAATCTCTCTGGTAAATTGGCTCTCTATTGTGGGGGATTGATTTTAGGAATAGTAATTTAGGACCAAAAAAGTATACTAATGTAATAATGTACTTGATCTCATAAAGGTTGTTGAATTGATTCCTATATGTTTTTATCATGAGTATGGTTCCTACTTGTACTACACTTTTTGGCCAAGAACATATAGTTGTAATATATAAGGTTCCCAACTTTTACAAAGTTACGAGTGTTGTAATTTGTACAACTATATCATCACAAAACGAGAAAAGGAGCCTATCTCATCAAAGAATGAGGAAAGGAGGCCATTGGAACCAAAGCTAGATGGTGAAAATAAGGAGCAAGGTGCAAAGCCAAACGATCCAAATGATAGTGGTCATAAGGACCTCATGTGCTTCATTAGCTATTTTTCCTTCTCCCATTGCCATATCTTGTAAATGGACCATTGAATTGGTTTGATAAAATATGCACTTTGACTTTATAAATCTTAAAAGATATGAAGTAGTATGTTGTGGAATTTGCAGGTATAGTGATGGTGAGGCATTGAGGAGATCGCAAGGTGATGAGGCATTGAGGAGATCACAAGGTGATGAGGCAACAATAAGGTTCTCACATCATTGTCAGAGTTAGCAATGTTAAAGCCTTGCTACAACATTGCCAAAGAGTAGTCAAAGCCTCCAAAGTAGACACTAATAAATTTATTTTTTTAAATGATTTTTTAATTTTGACAGTTAACCAAAAAAAAATCGCATACTCACATGAATAACCAAAAACAAATTACATACTCGTAAACAACAATAAATCACATATCATTTAACCAATAAAATATTTGATCTGTCAAATTTTATAAACAAAAAACATAGTTATCTTTAAAAAAAAAATTAATTAATATAGAATTTGATCAAAACCTTAAATAAAATTAGATTAAATTAATACAACCTCCAAGGAGGAAATACATATTATTAACCGTTAAGCTTATCATTACCTAATTCCAAGATAGATTGGCCAAAAAAAATGCTAACATCAATAATTAGATCAACAATGAAAGTTGTAAAAGGTTGCAATACAACACCTAAACCATTCATATTTTGTATGCATATCATAGTTTGCACTTTGAACACGTCAGACATAATTACTAGAGTGGCATGCGCGGTTGCGGTGGCAGTGAATGTAACTCGTCAACATCCATCCATTTGAACATTGCAAATTGCTATCCATGTTATCCATAAAAGAGCATGTTTTGGAGCCAACAACATCTCGCCGCCTTTCCACTTTTAAAATCAGCTACCTAAACATAACTAGCATACCCCTAAGAGGGGAAAGGAATCACCGAATGGAGTCGAGATGGATACATTGTTGAAAGATGAGGTGTTTTTTGGATGGTCTATGATAAACTAATAGAGGATTTGTTCAATTGGATCCATGTAGTTCATATTCATTTCTATGTGAGTAATATCATGTGTCTATACTTACATTCCCACGTAACTATGACGAGAACCCAAATAGAATGGCGGCATGCATGTAGATATTATAGAAAGTTCAAATGTTTATTCTGTAGAGATGTGTTTGTTTGTAGGTCTCTGACTTCTTAACCTAATTTGACAATAGAGAAGAGCATTGAAATCTACTTCAAATTAAAGCAGATTGAAATAGATACCTGCGTTAGGATGTTTAATCTTTTGTTCCTTTTTAAATTTCAACTTGGTGTCATTAATGGCAGAGAATGAGAGGGTGCCTATGTTGTCTGCTTCAAAGTAGAAATATGTAAGTAACTTATAGTTTCCAATGAGTTTCAAAGGCACATCACGCTATGCACAATTATTGGACAAACACAAATTTTGGGGGGTGTTTTTGTTAATTTGAGTTCACCTTCACCTTCACGCTTCTGCAAATGCCAGTGAAAAAACGATACTAATAAAAAAAATGTAGTTTTGTATGTTAGTGACATATAGTCAACATACTAATCACATTCCCAATAGTAGGTTCTAGTTAAAATATAACTATTTGAGTGGATTATCTGATCTTACAAACCAAACAACAACAATAAATGTCAATTGATATCAAATAATGACCAAATAACAAGCATGCGAAACATTAATATTCCATCAATGAAATTCCTTTGTCTAGATGGTAATTAGCATTTTGTCAATGAAATTCATTTATCCATTCAAATAACAAGTATGTTACTCATTTATATTCTTCCAATGAAATTCTTTTGTCTATTCAATTGTGATATAATATAATGAATGAAGAGAATTAAAAAAAAAATCTCTAGGATGATCATCTACTCGATGTCAAAAATCAAGTAAAGTAAGAGACACTATGTCCCTATCTATTTGGAGTTTAATACGGAAGCAACAAGGCTACCAATGTCCAAAAACTTTCACCAAAGTCAAGTTTGGTGCTTATAATTGTAAAGGAATAGAGAAGCCAATGATTATCAAGGCATAAAAAAAGGACGGAAGATATGTCTTTGCATGCCAAAGACAATAGTGTTTCTTGCAATATGTAATGTGGAACAAATTTCTTAAAATAAAATCTTATTTGCAAATAAAAACAACAGTACGAGTTTCCAAAAATTGTTCAAAACAAAGTGTGCGACCATTTTCTAAAGAGTAGGAAACATTGTCCAAGAGTTGACAAAAAGTGAATATAGTGAAATTTGAACCATTGTTTTGGTGGGATACAATTTACAAATCACAAAAATACACAAAATTGTTATGTTTGATGATTGCATAAGTAGATAATACATATCTTTCAAAGGCTTCCAATTTGTTTATCCTTGTGAACATGTTTCCATAGCTTTGTGTTTTTCGTATCACATTCAATTTGATTTTTCTTTAAAATTTTATATGCCAATCACACCTCCCTATGTATGGATAGAAAAGGGATGATTTCACTTAATAATTAAGAACATTGTAACTAAACAATAACAAAGGTTCTTTGTAATGTACATATTTTGTGGTTCTATCTCTAGAGATTTCTTGATATCACTTTAAGCTAAATCCAAATATGTTGTCTATATATGCATGTGCACTTCTATACAAGGCCTTCACATTTTGTGATTCAAGCTCTACAATATGTGCATAAGCATATATAAAGTGTGACTCAGTATTCTTTGACACTTGACAATACTATTAAGGAAGTCTCGGAAATTCCTCTAGGCAAGACTAATTTTTCAACGGAGTTAAACTGAAATTTATATAAACAAAATTTGAGATAATAAATTAGGATTTATGTATCATAAAATCCCTTATACTAGTACCAACTGGAACTATTATGTAGATAGTACACCAATCTAGCAAGAGACAAGATTATTCCTTTCCTTTTTAGCCTTCCATTTAGACTCCTTGTAGTAACAAAAAAATCACTCCAAATAACAACAGTAAATGAAAGATCACAATTATCTAGATTATAAATTTATATATGTTAGCTACACAATGTAAATTTATCTATTTCTCTAAATCAATTACATTTGAACATAGTTTTTAATTTCTTCCTTAAAGTCTTTCAATTTAATACAAAATGATGTATGATTGAGGTTACAACATAATTTCAAAGCCCTTGATTGCTTTCTCTCCTCAACACTGAAGGAATTGTCATGCTCGACATATTTTGCAGCCTAAAACCAACAACAACAATGTAGATCAAACTCATACTAACCATAAAAATCTATGCACGTAAAGATTTTATATTTGAGTAGTGACACCTCCTTAAAAAAACATCTTCAACCTATTATGTTTAATTTATAATGGTTATCACACATATATAAAATCCTAGGAATTCTTTATAGTTTCATG
>ML795025.1:151618-162784 GCA_009831015.1 Picea engelmannii | reverse complement strand
ACAGTTTCATTGGGGGAAGGAATTAGTGGTGTACAAAGTGGAAATAAAAGTAGTTTCATGAGTAGATATATATCTTATTTTGTACAGGAGGAGGAAGAGAAAAAGGGTACCATTGAATCTTGACCACATCAATCTCTGGGAGGACGATCTCACTACCTTTGGGATCCTCTTTCCTTCTACAAAATGATCTAAATTAAAAAAAAATGAGCCTTAGCCAACACAATTTCCATGGATTCCCTTGAATCTAAAAGATTAGCGACCTCTAGACTCCCTTGAATCTGAAAGACTAGCGACCTCTTTTCTTCCATTGTTTGCTTGGACACCAAATTTGCAAGCTCCAGGGCTACTTTTCATTTAGGAGAAAATCAGACTCTAGTTGAGAATTTTTTTTTATAAATGGAATAACAGAGTTGAGCCCTTTTGTGGGCAATACTGGAAAAGATAGCCCTACAAATGACAAAGTCCACAAAAAGGGCAGAGTTTTTCCATTGATCGTCCACATCCTACACTGATTAACCCCCTTCAAAATGATATCGTTGGCAATCCTTCGAAAAATGCAAGCTTGTATCGAAATACAAGGAATACCAATTCAATTTAGGGTTTTTGGTGCCAAACATCAGAAAGACCCTAGAGATTTCCCTACCAAACCCAAGATTTTTGGTTCCCAAATATGGAGTGGCAATCCTAAGAGTCGACCATACTCAATCCTCTTTTCCATATTGCGATTTTTGGGTCCCAAATATGGAGTGGCAATCCCTAGAGCCAAGCATACTCAATCCTCCTTTCTACGTCGCGGGCTCTGAAATGATCATCCACTCTCTTCTGCATTTTTTCCTTCACGGTCCCCATTTTTCGATACCCATTTTCACCAAAAAAATTACATTAATATGTCTTTACTTTTTTTCCATAAAAAAAAGCAACTTCTAGGATATTCATTAGAAATCAATAGAAACTTTCCATTTACAAAAGGTAGCAATGTATATAACATACTACAAAATACTATATATGAGATTGACCCATATGTCAAAAGAAACTTTCTTTCTGTTCCCATCTACAAAAATTACTAAGTATTTTTTCTTACTATAAATATCTCCTCATACCTGTATGTTCACTATTTAATTACATATCTACTAATAAAACAAAAACATCAAATGTTATCCCATTCCCTTTAAAATATTTTAATTAATATATGTCAAAAAAAAGGAAAGTAAGTAGTTGAAGAAATCAAGATTTCAAAAAAACATCAAATGTTATCCCATCCCCTTTAAAATATCTTAATTAATATATGTCAAAAAAATGAAAGTAATATATGTAAAAAAATGAAAGTAAGTAGTTGAAGAAATCAAGATTTCTTCTTAGAATTGCAGAAGACCAAACGGGCTCGTGAATCCAAATTTGGAAAGTTTATCTACCTAGGAATTTAATTCACGATGAATATGTATAGCTTGAACTGAAGAAACGCTGGAGCGAAGGGACTGAATTCTGCCTTTCCAATCCTAAAGAACCAAAACATTTAAACCTGAGTCTTCATTGAACCAGTCCACCGCAACTTATTAATATGCCTTTACTTATATAACCATCCATTGCACTGCTTCTGACGTGTCAAAGGGATAAGGATGAATGAGTATTCTATACGGCCAGATTTAAACTGATTATAAATTGGAATTTATTTTGTTGAAAAGGTTTTTTGAAATCCGCTTGCATTTTAAAAAGCCAGCGGAGTTAAACAGACCCACCGACAATGATGGGCCTTAAATTTGACCAAGTCGTCCAGCCTTTTCTGTCTAACTTCATCCTCGCGACCGACTGGAAATAAAGAGACCAACAATTCAAAGGAAGTCTTTATATATGCTGTTAAGGGAAGCAGACGTGGTGAGTTATAATTCGACGTAAAAAGCCCTTACCTTATTCCTCGGGACAGAAGCCCTTCTCGTGACCATATTTCTCTCTTGATCTCCGAGCTAATTTTGCGGCGAGCCTGTCCATTATTGATTAGCTTAGCCCTGAAACATACCTCTAATAGTGGTATGGCCAATAAACGGCATTTTGTATTTAAGAAATATGTTTATTTATGTTATAGAACAAATCTGAAATTAGCAATTATGCAATAAGGTAAAAGTTCGAGTGTTTTCATTAACTTTCTCACAAGTATAAATGGTGTAATTCATCTTTAATATTATATAATTTGTAATTATTATATGTATATTTTATTGTTAGATTTGCAGATTTGAATGATTATTTCTGTGTAATTAAAGTTTTAGAGATTTTTCAACCAAACAAACTGAATCCATTTTTACATTTAAAAATAGATTTTAAACAATAAAAAATAATGATTTCTGATTTTTGTGGTCAAACTTCTTACCATCCCTTTATTTACCATTCAAATTTGAAAGCATAAAAATATCCCACTTTTGTTGAATAAATAATGAGATATCAATATAAATGAAAAGAAAAGGAAAGATTGTCCTGGTTAAAAAAAACAGAATCAAATTAAGCCAAAACAGAGTTCCATTGTAAACGTAAACTCACTATGTGAGGTTATTTCACTATAAAATTTACTTTATACAAAATAAAATCTCTCCACCCCTGGCCGAAAAAAGCAAACACAATATTCTATACAGGGCTTGTAGGCTTGTAGCTTTGGTCTCCCATTCCCATTAACATATCAAACATATATGTATTACATAAATGCTACATCTAAATGATCCAAAAACATGAGGCCGAGAAAGAGCGCGCGCTCTGTAAGTGGATTAAGGACAGAAGCAATCCATCATCTTATTGACAGCCGAAGAAGAGGATGAAGGACCGAAGCAATCCATCATGTTATTGACGGCCGAAGAAGAGGGCAACCCTCTTCCCAAATGAGCAGCAAGAGCATTCTCCTCTCCTGCCATTAACTCCAACTGATGAGTTGTTGACGGAGATGTCAAGGCCGCCGACTGCACGCTACTCCAAACTCCCTTCCGCTGCTCCTCCTCCTTTTCTGCGGTGCGATCACGCAGCTTCTGTAACTCCTCACACCATATTATTGCCACAAGAGACATTTTTTTTTTTCTCTGTACTCGAATCAGAAGGAATGTATATTTAATATCCCCACCCACAATGCTGGCAAATTCCTGCTAATATTGCTACTGAAACGCTGTTAGTACATACCAAGCTCCTCGAATTAATGGACCCTCTGACGAGTTTAACCCGTAATTTATACGCGGCTCCACAGATAGATGGCGGCTTTTCTTCTGTGTGCGGCGAACGGAAACATGTACGCTGGTTTTGGCTTAACAGGAGGGGAAGTCGGTTTATGTCATTCGGTGGGCTGAACGTGACGAGACAGGCGACGTGGAATACATCTTCAAACTTTAATTAAAGTGAAATGGTGATGCACTGGAAAGGAGATGCGCACATTATTTATTAAATTAAATTGGGTTCGCCTGTTCTTATCATGAAATTGAATAAAGTAATGCTGGCTACTCAATTAGATTTTTTCTACAAATTTAGACGGTGAGTTAGTTCATTCCACAGGGAATGGTTAAATATTTCAAATTTCAAATAGTTTTTGTGAAGACGGTTTTTTTGGGTTTATGTAAAAATTCTCAAAATTCTTATAATATATTTTTACATTGAGAGTAGCAGGTGCTTTACATTGTCACTTAATTTGATATTAAATCAGTGGACTGTCGGCCATCATGGACCGCTGAGATCCGAAGGTTTACATTGTCACTTAATTTGATATTAAATTCACCTTGCATCTGAGCAGTCTGAGACAAGGGAAGTTGGTTATTTGTTGTGGTGATTCTGGAGATCTACTAGTGGGCTCCCTGACACTCATGGAGTCCCGAAAGAATAGGATAGGGAAGGAGTCAGAAAGAATAGGACAGGGAAGGAGTCAGAGCATAAGATGAAAATTTCTTCATGACTGAGGAAGCAACGAAGAACTATCAATCAAAAGTGGAGTAGACAATGAGGGATTCCATAGTCAGCTTGGAGAAGGAAGTAAGGTTGGTCTGATCCTGTAGTGAGGATAGAGAGGTTCACATGCAAGTGGGAAAAGTTAAATCCCCGACGTAGGTTGCACTAGGAATAGGGATTCCAAATTGTACACGATTGTAAAACTCTATTGCATGTTAAAACCTTGATGGCCCAAAGCATGAAGCCAAATGAAGGTGAACTCAAGAAGCTAGCTCGAAGATTGGATGCACTGGAACTCCAGGTCAGTTTGCTCAACACAATGGCCTCCTAGTTGGTTAAAAAGCATGGAAGGATCTTTTAAATTGCTAGTGACAAAGGGGCTTCCTCCTATGCCAGTCCTTCTCATCCCTTGCCACAACTTGATGTAACTCATCCAATGGAGATGCCCTAGGTTCCTACTCATGATGATGGATAGTCTAGTCATAGTTTACATGTTTCTTTATATATACTCATGATGATGGATAGTCTAGTCATAGTTTACATGTTTCTTTATATATGGGTCTATTAGCAGTTTCAATAGTTTTTATAGTCATGTTCTAAAAGTTTTAAGTAAATACTTTTATAGACATAATATTTTTTGTCTTTTGGGTAGCTAGCTTGGTTTCCCTTTAGAAAGAGACATTTTGTTAAGATATAAATAAAAAAAAGATCCCACTTACATACAAACAAAAAAAATTAAATTAAATTTATATAATTTAAATAATATTAATTGTAAGTTAATTTAATTTTTCTTTCATCAATTTTTTTTATGTTTAAACATTTTATACTTAATAATAACAAAATATTATTTAAATTTCTTTAATTTATTAAAAAAAAACTTAATCTGAACTTAATCTAAATTTTGATTCCATTGTTATTTATTCACATTTATTTTAATAAATTTAAATAAAAATAAATAAATAAAAAATTCACTATTTTTATTCCAAGATTGAATAGATATTGCACTCTTTATCGGAATGGTGTAAATGGTGTGCCATTTGCACTCTTTACATATTTACACCAACATAATCATGATGACTCCACTTGGGATGATCCAATATCATGATCCTTGGTTGTGGGTGTGTGGATAAATTTATTTTCCCTTCTTTTCACTTGATTTTTTGAGATTTTTTTGGGATTTTTCGGTTGTTGTTGCTTTATGGTTTGTGTTTTCAAGAAACAAGTAGAGAAAACCCTTCAGGATTCCCATAGAATCGAGCTCACAGTTGTCAAATACCACTCAGGGCCCAACGTAGGAACATGGGGCAGTAAGTGCATTGACCAACACACTAATTGAATCCAGTATGTACATTGGCCAACACAGGAAATAGGGCCAACTTCTACAAGGGAAACAAAATTAACCAGGTAAGTTTCTACATTAACTTAGAAAACTCAATTTTTCGATTTTTAGGGTTTGTTCTCGGATGCCTGAGTGTTTTTAGGGCCTATAGCTTGCTTTTAAATTTCCTTGATGTAGGTTAATGTATCATCTTCAATATATCTACAGGATTGACGAACAAACCCCCTAGGTTTTTATTACATTTTCCAATTGATTTCTTAAAGATTTTACTTTGTATTTTTTTGTTATAATAGGTTGCAAATAAAACCCTTTATTTGCCTTTTATTTGTTTGTTGTTTAGTCATTTAAGATTTTCTAGTTTTCATTAATCATTGGTTAAAAATAAAAGAAAGTAAAAAGGGCATACATCATTGACCTAGTCCTAGATGCATGTAGGAAGCCATTGCTTTTCCAACATTCAATTTTTATTTTCTGTTATAGTTGTAGGTGCATCTTATTTTCTATTTTAGATTGCTTTTATTTCAGATTTACATAGTCTCTTAGTGACAGATAAATATTCTCATAGCACTCTTTTTTTTTTACTTTCCAATAGAGGTTTCTTTTTATGAAATTAATTTCATGTAAATTAAAGGGTAAAATAGATTGTTTTTTATTTCGAAATATGAATTTGTGCAAGTTCATTTCAGCTTTGAAAAGTAACTTAGACTATTGTTACTTTGAATGAAGAGAAGAATCTAGGAAGTGCTACCATACATCTAGTAAAGAAAGAAAAATCCTCCCAGAGAGGCCACCATGAGGTTTTTTCTCTCCATAGGTTTATCCATAGGTGTTGTTTATATTATTCTTTCCATTGCTTATAGAGATTGATCACATTCTTTGGATATTTATACTATATTTTGTAGTTGATATGTATTTTGTTTTATTTATGTTATGGTAGATTTAGATCTGAAGGAATGTGTATCCATTAATTAAAGTAGGTTTTATTTGATTTTTACCCACTTTTGTCTATGATCTAGAACAACCACTAGAGATGTAGATCTACTCACCCTTGTTGCATATTTGCTACAACACATCTTCCAATTCTCTTTTAAATGGATACATGCAGTGGAAATCCTCCCGCCCCATTGAAGTTTAATCCATCATGGCTATAGGACGAAGCCTTTAGGATGACCATAAAATCCAAAAAGTAGACGTCCAAGATTCAAATGGTGTGCCAACTAAGCTTTACATAGCCTTTTAGTGAGAGATAAATATTCTCATAGGACCCCTTTTTTTTTACTTTCCAATAGAGGTTTCTTTTTATGAAATTAATTTCATGTAAACTAAAGGGTAAAATAGATTGTTTTTTACTTTGAAATATGAATTTGTGCAAGTTCATTTCAGCTTTGAAAAGTAACTTAGACCATTGTTACTTTCATCCAAAAGAAGAATTTAGGAAGTCCTACCATACATCTAGTAAAGAAAGAAAAACCCTCCCAGAGAGAGGCCACCATGAGGTTTTTTCTCTCCACAGGCTTATCCATAGGTGTCATTTATATTATTCTTTCCATTGGTTATAGAGATTGATCACATTCTTTGGATATTTATACTACATTTTGTACTTGATATGTATTTTGTTTTATTTATGTTATGGTAGATTTAGATCTGAAGGAATGTGTATCCATTAATTAAAGTAGGTTTTATTTGATTTTTACCCACTTTTGTCTGTGATCTAGAACAACCACTAGAGATGTAGATCTACTCACCCTTGTTGCATATTTGCTACAACACATCTTCCAATTCTCTTTTAAATGGATACATGTAGTGGAAATCCTCCCGCCCCATTGAAGTTTAATCCATCGTGGCTATAGGACGAATCCTTTAGGATGACCATAAAATCCAAAAAGTAGACGTCCAAGATTCAAATGGTGTGCCAACAAATAAAACCCTTTATTTGTTGTTTAGTCATTTAAGCTTTTCTAGTTTGCATTAATCATTGGTTAAAAACAAAAAGAAAGTAAAAAGGGCATACATCATTGACCTAGTCCTAGATGCATGTAGGAAGCCATTGCTTTTCCAACATTCAGTTTTTATTTTCTATTATAGTTGTAGGTGCATCTTATTTTCTATTTTAGATTGCTTTTATTTCAGATTTACATAGCCTCTTAGTGAGAGATAAATATTCTCATAGGACCCTTTTTTTTTTTACTTTCTATAGGTTTCTTTTTATGAAATTAATTCCATGTAAACTAAAGGGTAAAATAGATTGTTTTTTACTTTGAAATATGAATTTGTGCAAGTTCATTTCAGCTTTGAAAAGTAACTTAGACCATTGTTACTTTCATCCAAGAGAAGAATCTAGGAAGTGCTACCATACATCTAGTAAAGAAAGAAAAACCCTCCCACAAAGAGGCCACTATGAGGTTTTTTCTCTTCATAGGTTTATCCATAGGTGTTGTTTATATTATTCTTTCCATTGGTTATAGAGATTGATCACATTCTTTGGATATTTATACTACATTTTGTAGTTGATATGTATTTTGTTTTATTTATGTTATGGTAGATTTAGATCTGAAGGAATGTGTATCCATTAATTAAAGTAGGTTTTATTTTATTTTTACCCACTTTTGTCTGTGATCTAGAACAACCACTAGAGATGTAGATCTACTCACCCTTGTTGCATATTTTTTACCAATTCTCTTTTAAATGGATACATACAGTGGAAATCCTCCTGCCCCATTGAAGTTTAATCCATCATGGCTATAGGACGAAGCCTTTAGGATGACCATAAAATAATCTTGGTCTCTTATGTCTACATCATCAAATGATTCGTTCATGCAACAATTGGCAGTAAATCTTGCTCGTTCAAAACATGTGATAGATCGATAAGGAAAACATATAGTCCTCTTTAAAGGAGATTGAGTCTAACATCAATGTTGTCATGGAGCGAAGCTCATCTAGTTTCTCATAGGATGACTTGGCAAGGCTTTGAGACCTCGAGGATTGCTATCACTCCATTCTAAAAAAGAGAAGAATCAAAGTGGTGTCTAAAGAGTCGTGCCCTTTGGTTGAAAGAGGAGGACAATAAAAAAAATTAGTTCATCATTATGATAATTACAGGAAAAGTTAGAACACCATATGGGAGATAAAAATGGAATCATGCAATAGTGTACATTACTTCAGGGACAAAGTTGAAGAAGGAGTCTATTTTTTTTCAAAATTTATACAAGCAAAAGGAAGGATGCTCAATAGAGGAGATATTGGAAGTACTATCCAACTTTCCCCCAGTCTTCTTCTGTGAAATGAATAAGATGATGGAAGAGGGGGTATTTGACGTTGAAGAATTGGTTTCCATATCATCAATGCAAAAGGGGAAAATTTTGGGCCACGATGGACTTACATTTGAATATTTTATTTGTTTTTTATAATTTCATAAAGGATGATTTTCTCAAGGTTGTTAGAGAATCTCAGGCCTCGGGGAAGTTATTTGGTTCTTTAAATTCTAATTTTCTTGCACTTATACCAAATAATGAATATGAGACCTCCTTTGATAACTATAGGCCTATATCAAGTTGTAATGTTATATATAATTTGGTGGAAAAGGTGATAGCTATAAGGTTAAATCTAATTTTGAGTGAAGTGATATCCGTTGAACAATTCCGATTTCTCCAAAATAGGAAAATTCACAATGCAAGGGAGAAATATCCCTTGCATAGGAGGATCTTCACTCAATTAAGAACCTGAAGAAGTATGCAACCATCCTCAAGATCGATTTCTCAAAATCTTGTAACATGGTCAATTGGACTTTTCTACATCTTTCTCTTCTAAAAATGGGCCTCCAGGTTCCCTTAATTAACTGGATTGTGGGGTGCGTTACCTCAGCCTCCTTCCTAGTTCTTATTAATGGGTTTCCCACCTGTTTCTTTTGTGCCTCTAGGGGACTTCTCTAGGGGTTCCCAGTGTCCCCCTTCCTCTTCTTGGTGGTTGCAGAGGCGTTAATTAGGCTCATTAAATAGGATTGTCATGTAGACATTCTCAAGGGGATGAATGTATCGAAGTCAAAGTCTTTATCTCATATTCTCTTTGTGGATGTTTCCCTTTGTTTTGCACATGGCGCTTCTTGAAAGTTCCTATCGCTTAAACATATTCTAGACCTATTTTGCTAAGCCACATGTATTGAAATAAACTATCAAAATTTTTGTATTATTCCCCATCACTTATCATGTCACTCTTAAAAGGATCGAATAATATCTTCCTTTTCATTGAAAAGATCTAGACGTGGGTTTTAAGTACCTAAGATTCTATTTAAATCTCAATGATTATGAGAAAAGAGACTGGAACTAGATGTATAACAAAGTCGAAGCCCAAATTTTGTTGTGGGGGAATCATCTTCTCTCCATTGGAGGGAGATTTACGTTCATAAAATATGTTCTAGAAAACATGCCGGTCTATTAGACTTGTATTGTGGTAGTCCCCAAGGGAATTCCCACTATGATAAACAAATTTGTGTTTCTGCTTTATTTGGGAGGGGGTGAAGCTAATTGGAGGTGCCTCATTGGTCAAATGGAGTAGGTTAGCTTTCTCCAAGAAAAAGGGGTCTGGGGGTTAAATAATATCTATGTGTTCACTCTCTCTCTGGCATTCAAGAGTCTGTGGTGGATCATCCATAATTATTCTCTATGGGAAACAATATTGAATTCTAATTATTTAAATGATATGAGTATCAAGGATTGGTTCAGGTCTTCGATTAAGCCAACTAGAGGAACAATTGTTTTGAAAGCGCTAACAACGACTTTCCCTATTGTATGCCTATGGACCATTTGGAAAATAGTTAATAGGAGGAAGGTGAGATCAGACTCGGACTCGTGGCAAGGCTTAGGTAATGATTTCCTTCTCTCGTATCCTATCTAATAAGATCTTCATCAAGCGGGCCTATTTTTCCTAGAAAACACACAAGCTCAAAGTCCACAATGCAAAGGGAGATCAAGTTGGAAGAATAACATCGATATTTATTTGTTAGGAACCTTGGAAGCCAAATAGTAGAACTATATAGGTTTGTTGGCCTTAAACTATATCTTGTTAAATGAAGTGGAAGAAGATTATATCTACTGGTAAAAAAATACAGGGTCAGGAGAATACTTAGTGAAGCTTGGATATAATACAGTGGTAGAGGCCAATTTCTCTGGTGAAATGTGTTGGCTGTGGATCTACCTATGGAAGCTACATGCACTCCTCAAAAGAAAAATGTATCTTTGACTCACTCCCATTAACAAATTTCTCGCCTATGAGGATAGTTTAAAATTAGTCTGGATAGGCCCAAGCTTTTGTGTTCTATGAAGATCTAATGAAGACTCATATGCTCACCTTTTCATGCATTTTTCCTACAAAGAAAAATAATTGGCATTGGTGGCGAAGGGCCTCCAAGTACATGTTAGCTAGATTCACAAGGAGCTTGACACAAGTCTTATATTATGGTTCGATGACAAGCAAGTTCATCATTATGAAGCATTCCCAAGTACATTGGTTAACAACCTATGGTGTCCTGGAACAATTTTATTTTTAAAAATGAATTCATTCCCCTTGAGATTTTCACAACCCTTATCACCAATATTTTGAAGGAATATATGGTAAAGAACAAAAGTAAAAATATGTGTGTTCCTATCATGTCAAATCCGCTCCAGTCTATTCCTTGGGTATACTTTGACAGTGCAAGTTAGGGGCATCCACTTCATTGTGGGATTGGAGTCATGCTCTTCTTAAAATAGAGTCATTACTTTCAATTTTGTTATGTTCCTGGAAGATCCTCAAACAATCCTTCCGAATTCATAACTCTCAGAACTTTGCTATTTGTAGCTAAGGAGAAAGGGATAAAAAAACTTCAGATCATGGGAGACTTAAAGCTCATTGTAAATGTTGGAATACTGAGAGGGGGGGGGGGGGGG